>JBAMJV010005659.1:0-10000 GCA_037951105.1 Echinarachnius parma | reverse complement strand
GGATCTTCTCAATGCCCATGAGCCGCTTGGAAGGAATGCTCCCCAGGGAGTGGAGATGGTGCACACAATGTGTGCTGGTTTGCATTGTATCCTATGACCGGGGGTAATAATAGCATTGTAAAGCGCTTAGAGATGATTATCAATCATATTAGGCGCTATATAAATCGAGTATATTATTATTATTATTAATATTATTTGAAATGTACTTTATATGTATTTTTAAACTTGTATGTATATTTAAATTAAAAATAAAAACAAATAAAACAAACATAGATGACTGGCTTTCTTCTTTAGCTTTCTCTCCATGGACGTGTGCCCTAGGGCTTATGAATCAGAGATTCGGCGCCACCAATATGTGCCAAAATTGGCACGGGAAGGACTTTAACTTTAAACTTAAATTGGTGACAACTCCAGCTTCGGCAAAAATTGCCTGTACATCCATGACATCCAAAAATAGTTAGTACTAGGATTTATGCTGAGTTAGCTCCAGGGCAGCCAACTCGGCATCAAAATAGATTTTTAAAGAGCTATATGAGGTCTATACGATTGACTACTCTAACTATATATATTGTTATCTTGATGTACAGGCTCCAACTTTCTTCAATCTATTTTATTGCACGGTCAAATCAGTCAGGTATATACAATCCAATCTACGATTGACTATTATAACTATATATTTTGTTTATCTTTATGTATATACAGGCTCCAAATTTCTTTAATCTATTTTGGTTTGGTAAAATGTTGCAATAACACATTTCATTTTGATGATTTTGCAAATAGGAACATTATTTTAGTCATTTATTGATAATAATACAACGCAATAATAATACATAATATTTAATTGGCGTTTAATTAATACTGGTGTTTCTTAGCGCAATTAAAACGACAACTTATACAGCTAATTTACGCCTGAAGAAAAAAAAGGAAGAAGACCAATACCAATATCTTGCATTCAAGATCAGCATGAATCAGTGTGGAAAGAAGCCAATGTAAAAAGAATGATGCCAGGAGGAATTATTGTTTCTACACTCTACGCATTGCACCTCCCTCCACCACTTCCAGCCTTGGCCCCAACGTGGATGGCCATCATGGGATCGTCTCCCGCGTAAATGTCAAAGTGCGCCATACGAGCGGCGTCAACGACAACGACAAGTCCTGTACACCCCGAGGCGGTCGGTTCACCGGAAATGACGTCACAATACATGCCTGGAGGTAAACCCGTGTAAAGCATCCGGGATAGCGCGTGTGGTTCGTTGTTGAGTACGAAGAACGCCTTGCTTCCGCGCGAGAAGGCGATCTGATCACGACCGTTGTCCCACCAGTTCTGCACTGACTGTCCCTTGGCTGCGTTGCGGAAGCACGCCATGTTGCGTATCTGGCGCCACCGATGCTCGCAAATCCAACCACCGCCGCAACTTGTACCCGAGGCCTGCTCGGGTCCCCTCGTGTTGCCCGCGGCGTCGACCGGCGGGCCCTGATCAGAGTCTACAAAGTCATAGCTACTCATCACTCGTGTCACACCATAGTCCCACGCGAGCATAAACGCATTGGCCTTCTTGTATTCGTACGGTGTCTTGTATGTGAGGACGTTTCCCCCGCCTCCGTGGTTGCGCTGGTTATCGTGGTTGTCGATGAACACCAGCGCCTTGTCGCGAGGCATCAGTCCCCACTGCTCCCCGAACCCCGAGTACCACAGCGCACTCGTCGATGTCGTCGCGATGCCGAAAACCTCGTCACCGTATTTGAACTCGGTAACAGACCCCATGTCGTAGTATTCCACGGCCTTGACTGCCTCGTGTCCCGTTCGATCAATCACCTCCTGGTAGATGTATGGCTTCGTATTCCAAATGGTCTTCCTTAACCTGGACAGGTGGGAAGATGGACCAAAGATAAGGACAATCAAAAGATGAGAGATCGAGTGGTAGCACAATCATCAGGAAGATGAGAAGGAATGGTTTGACAGTGAATACATAGATACATCACTTTTGCTATACACATTTTGTCATTTTGTCAACAATAAATTAGTTTGACCAATACAAGAGTTTCGTGGTACAACTTTCAAATCGTTGGTAATTTACGTTTGGATGCATTTAGAGGACTTCTCAGCTTGACGTTGGATGAGAGCCGATTCTCACCTAACTGTTACAATCCAACATAGTGTTTTTGAGATCCTCAGGCTACACGTTCGGGTTTGGCCAGAAGGATCCTCACTTTGTTCTGCATGATTATTCTTACTCCAGACTTGAGTCGGGCGGGCTTACCCCAGGTCGTATTGGGCCAACACTGTAGGATCAGTAATTGCACAAACACCTGGTAACATGCGGCAACATTTCATGTCCACTTACTGACTGATCATTGTAGCAAACACATGAGATCATTATTACAACTTGTGTCTGGTGGCGTCTGGTGGCCGCCAGGCCCACCAAATTTTTAGAGTTTGGCCGACTGACCCCCGAGTCAAATTAGTCTCCCTTTGGTCAATAAGCTTTCTGAGTATCCTCACCTACATGTGAGCAGAGATGTGGAATGACCTCTCTGATATGAGAATCTGAGCCTACCTGTGATAGATGTCTCTGAGCTCGCCAGGCCACATATGCTTCGCGGCGTCTATCCTGAACCCCGCCACGCCCATCTCCAGCATCCCATTCAGGTACTCGACGATCACGTCCCGCGTGTGGTAGTCGTTGTCCGGTCCGAAGTACAGGTCGTTGAGGCCGTCCAGGTCGCAGTTGCGGACGTTCTCCGCGTGGTAGTAGTCCGACACCCAGCCGTGGTCGCTCGGGCACCGGCCCTTCGGTACGTTGAAGTCGTGAATGTTGAACGGCACGTTTGGGAAGTTGTATCGATCATCTGGAGAAAAAGTTTGTAGAATGAGTAAACGTGGTGCATTATAGTGGAATTCCTTTCATATCGTAAATAATTGTGCTCTTCTGTTAAAATAAATTTTTACTTGCCATCGTCATGCTCTTTATAGTCAATGATTGATATACTGTACATAGGCTATAACTCGTTTATCGAATTTGTTATCAAACATGTCAATAACGACGTTTGATTCAGCATGTTTCGACAGTCGTTCATATTACCTTCTAGGTGTTATGCAGGATAGTCCGAAAAGATCAGACAATGTTTCAAGGGTTCTTTGACGATTTTGATTTGATCGCCTGCTCTGACGTCATAATATTAAAGGACCCCTCCAGAACGAGATGGAATTTTCTGTCTAGAGCAGGATGGCTTTATAGATTACAAAATCTTGCTCGAAACAAGGGGTAATACACACGAACGAAGGGGTGGAATATGTCTTTATGGATTATCAGCGCTAGTGCTTGCACTTATTTCTTCTTCTTTTTCTTCTCCTTCGGTATACTACCAACAAACTCCACAACTGGGATATATTGTTGCAGGCATGTGGTGGATAAAGAGTGTGTGTGTTTAATCACGGGGCCCGTGGTGGGCTCTTCGGGTATTAATTAAAAAGGGAGCTCGATCGTTCTCTACCTTCGGTGTGTTTGGCCATGTGGTTGATCACGGCATCCACGTAGATGCGCACCCCTACCGCATTGCACCGCTCCACCATATCCCTGAACTCTGCCGTGGTCCCACTGCGACTCTCCAGACGGTATCCCATCGGTTGGTAGCGCTGCCACCACGGGGACATGCCGTCATCGTTGATGATATTCTTGTGTTCATTAGGCGGCGAAACTTGCACTCCGGCGTACCCATAAGGTCCGAGAATCCTACGACAGAAGGAATTTGAATTGATGGTAAAATATTTCAAACCGAGAGAAACTGATCAGAAGACAATATTATATACAAATGAACATGAACAAAGACAATAGGGTGTCCCCGGATTCAAACCCGAGACCTCCGGATTGCTTTTTCGGTGCTCTACCAACTGAGCTAGAAAGCCCTTGTGCTGGTTATAAAACATGAAAGTCAACATATTTGCCGGAGCACGTCCCTATTTGCATTATCATGACTATACTAACCAGGGTTGTTGATGGTACAGTTCAAACCCTCAAAATGATCTTCCACACCATCTCAACTCCCCGAGGAGCATACTGGTCAATGACAGTCATATTGTATATCATTATGTCATTATGTTTTTACAGAATGATGACAATTATTAAAAGCAAAGATAATATTCTGGCGTTGGAATTTAAGGTTAGACTAATCCCGGCCGGTTAGAACTAATTGCATCTTGATAGGGTGAGGAAAGTACGGATTATAGAAAAACACTCCTCCAACATCATGAAGACAAAGACCAACTTTATTCTATATTCCTATCCATACCTTTCGCACTCCAGAGCGATGTCTTTCCACGTCCACTCGAACAGGTGAACGATGACGGTGCGGCCCTTGTCGAAGTTTTTCTCGTCCACCAGGCGACTGGCTCCGCCCATCATGTGTCGGATGGCGTCCACGGCGCGTACAGAGTGATCGTGGATATCTGCATGGAGATTTAAAGGGTTAGTGATGTCAAAATGACGATGACGCCCTCTAAGTTATTGTAGGAATTTGCTTTTGGAACATGCAAGTCATTATCATGCATCGCGCTCAGCACTGGGCTCATTTATTACGGATTGTAAATAATAAAATCATCTTTTCGTGTCTTCGTATACGTATTATTCAAGATAGAGCCAGCTCTGATTCAAGATAGTGTCCCTTTATAGAATAAAGGGACACCAATTCAAGAGAGTGGCGAGCTCCCTCTCAAATCCAATACCGACGTCCTTTTAACCATTCAATTTATACGCTGTGTTTGTAGTATCTATTTTTTTGTGTGGTAAATATGTACTGGAATAGTTAAAGGTATCACGTGATTACCGTGAACGAAATGAGTCGCAGTCCTGGCCAGATCCATGATCAGACTCGTCCCTGCTTCAGGCATTGCGTTAGCTGCTTCCTTTGCCTTCTCATCCGACGCTGGATCCACATGATGATCGCCCGTTAGGATGGCAGCAGCGAAGGAGAAGACGATGACGAGGTGATGCCATCTGAAGCCACGCCCCCTCTGGTGTGAGGCGCGGCCAGCCTTATGTTTGTCGTCAGCCATGGTCTAAGATGATTAAAGAAGAAAACACATTCATTGATTTGTGCCCGTTGACTGACGGAAAATAAGAAATTTAGGAACAAAGAAGGAAAAAATGCAAATACCAAAAACAAGTAATTAATGAAAACCGTCAATGACGTTAAGAATATAACTATATAGATCCATGTATGTTATTATATTGTTGTATTATATTATAATAATACAATTTCGCACTTACAAAAAATAATTGTTTGTGGGATAAGTAAACACAACGTGACACAATTGTGTTAGAATAAGAGTTACGGAACAATGGGATCGCCAGATTGTTTTCTTCTAACTAATTATATTATGCCTATATGAATAAAAACATGTACAACTTGGGCACCATCCAAAACACACATATCATAAACATGGAGCTAAAGATGGAGGGGGGGGGGGGGGGGGGGGGCGTGGAGGAGCCGAACATTCATGTCATCGCATAATGTTGTTCTGTTTTCCGTACCTGATTGTTTTTACGATTTTCTTCAAGTTCTATTGTTTTCATTTTATTTGTTTTATTTTATGCTTACTGTTATATTGTATGCTTATTAAGAGTGTGAAATAAAATGTAATTGAATTGAACAATTAAAGAGTACTGTATGTGTTTTGAGTGTGTGAATTTTTATTTTTATTTAATTGAAAAGTTTAAGAAGGAGATGGGAAGGGATAGGGAAATGAGCAGTGGATAGATGGAGGGGGAAAGAGAGGGGGAGCGGGGAGGCATATCTTAGGGAGAGAAGGAGAAGGAAACTAATGTAAAGGGAGAGGGGGGTGGAACAAGAGTGAATAAGGGGACATGGGAAGAGAAGGAGGAGCCAGAGCAATAAAAACGATGATAGAGGGGGAGGGGGGAGAGAGAAAGAAACCATTGTCCACTAGGAATGTCAACATGACGTCCACGCGGCGTCCGCATGGCTCTATATTCCAAAGTACATCCTCTTCAATTAAGTGGAACGTGTTATCTCACTTACAAGTTCAAGGCCAATATAGGACTGTCATCCGTATTGAGAACAATCGATATCAAGATTACGCAAACAACTCGGAGAGGGAACGAGGATTGTTTGGAAGTTACGCGATAAGAATGATGACACTTCACTATCTTATTGACATTGAACTTTACCGAAAGGTCTTCATTACTTTACATCCCCAAATGTTCCGTAAACATCCCAAGGTAAACAATCGTGCTTGCTATGATTTTGCTTGGATTCGTCACGCAATGGCTTATTATTGTTCCATTGTTTTATTGTCTTGATCGATTAAACACTTTCACAATCAGTTGAATCTTATCAAGGATTGATTCAAAACCATTATGAACATCTGTTGTTTTGCTTGAGAAAAAAAAACGGGGGTTGAGAGATAAGTGGAAATAACTAGTATTGTTGCATCGCAACGTCAAAAAGAACAATTCGTATTCTTACTTGTAAGTCAATATCAACAAGATGACATCACAATAGGCCCAGATCAAACAACTTTAAAGATAAGATAACCGAGATGACACCAATCAAAGGTACTCGAAGATAGGCTTTATGTGGGTGGTATGGTTCCATTATAATTATTTGGAGCAAAGAAATAAGGTTTCTCCGGAGTTTGAACCGCGAGACCTTCGGATTGCTATATAGACCGGTGCTCTACCAGCTGAGCTATAGAAATTAGCTCTGGTGCCGCGCCAGTCCCTGTCATCACTTATAACTTTTCAATGCTCGAGTGGTCAGAACCAAACCCTGAAGGAAGCATAAGGGGTTTCAGGGCCGAACACAGAAGCAGGGCTTTCTATAGCCCAGCCGGTAGAACAGCGGGAGTCCAGAAGTATCTGGTTCGAATCCCCGAGAAACCCTCTATTTTATTTGCTCCTTTTCATTTATATTATATATTTCTGGTCAGTTTCCCTATAATATGTTTGAAATATATCATATCATAACTGTATTTTTCTTCACAAGAGTTCAAATGAAGTGGCTTTATATTTTGTGTATCTTTATTGGGAAACATCACCCCTAAAAATCCTTTGATAATATAAATGTGCTAAAAATTAGTAGTCTATTCCACCAGTTATTTTGTCATATTCCTGCACTGTAAAAAATAAATGCCGTTTTTTTACGGGAAATGTCCTGGCAGTCGTAACGCCAGGAACCCCCGTTATTTTACGAGAGTTCTTGTTATTTTTTTAGCCTCACGTAAAATTACAGGTTCCCGTTAATGATCATACTGTAATTTCACAGTAGCTTTCTGTATTTTTCATGTCATATAATCTTGTAAAATTCAAGTTTTCTCTGTTTTGTAACAGCGACTTTCCTGTTAAAATATGATGTTCCTGTTTCTGTGTTTTTCCACATACTCTTTCTGTATTTTTCACGGCATACACTGTAAAAAAATGAATATCGTTTTTGGCGGGGAATTCCTGGGAGTTATTTGTTACAGTGTAGTCCAATCCTCCTAGTCCTAATAACCTACCTAATAACCTACGACATTGTGCCCTAAGCCTATACCTATCGTACCTATCGTTCCTATCCATCTTCCTTTGTTCACGATTAGCTTATAAACATGGTACACCACGATGTATGTGTTTTAATGGTTAGTACTTTAACACAGACGTTAAAACATTATTGCATTCATGAATTGTCACCCATAAGGGGTTAACAAGAGTCCACTGATAATTAATTACACTAATCTAAATCAAAAATTAATTTCGATAATCATTTTACAAAATAACAGGATTATGAACAGATTTTTCTGTTCATTTTGCAAAAGCACAAACTAGCTCATGAATATTCATGAACCTGTTACAAGTTACTGGAAATGTTGTGATTTAACGATATATTCGTATTTATGCCTAAAATAATGGTTTTTAACAGGTTTACCTGTTTTGTTTGTTCACAGGACCTGGGTAGTAAAAGAAACTGCCTGTGTTGTTAGCGTATAGGTCTACAGTATTTGTTCTGTTTTTATAAGATAAATTGTCGCTTTTTGACAGGAAAATGTCGCCAGTAAATAAAAACAGAACCTTGCGAACAAATTTTGTACAAAAAACATGGAAAGTTGCAGGTAGTACGAAAAACCGTTTGTTAACAGTTATGAAATTCATAACTGTTAATAAACGGTTTCGTACTACCTGCAACGAGTAAAAGATAATTTCCATAAACTAACAACATTTCAGGATAAATTCTGTAAAATTGATCAAACGGTGCAAAATTGTAATTTTAAGGGCAAAAAATCCCTGTAATTTTACAATTATTGTATTTGTTATTATAAAGTATTGTCTTTTTACAGGCGAATTGCGTTTTTTCACAAGCCTGTCTTGAAAATGTATAGGCCGACTTGTAATCATACATGGAATCTCTAAATTACTGGAAATTGTGTGGTTTAACGGTATATTTGTATTTAGTATTTACACAAAACTGTAGGTTTTTAACAGGTTCCCTGTTTTTTTCACAGACCGGGGTAGTAAAAAAAAACAGCCTATGTTGTTTAGCATACATTATTTGTTTGATTATACAAGCAAGTGTCGTTTTTTAACAGGAAAATGTTCGTAAACAAATCAGAGCTATGTGAACAGTTTGTAAAAAAACAGGGACAGTCGTAGGTAGTACAGGAAACCCGTTTATTAACAGTTATGAATGTAGGTAGTTGTAAATAAATGATGATTTCCCATAAACTAACAAGATTTCTGTTATTTTACAGGAAAAGTTCTGTAAGTTTGATAAAACGGTGAAAAGTTGTAATTTTAAGGGCAAAAAACCCTGTAATTTTACAGTTATTTTTTACAGTGTAGACAATATATAATAGCCTTCTACTGCAGTCCCATGAGCACATAATTTAGTACGATGAGTTTTCAAATTACGATAACATTTTTCTGGAAACGTATCAGTTCTGAACTTTTTGGTGAAATAGACTACTAAATTTTGTTCAATTGTATTTATAAGAACATTAGTTTGGGGTGGTGGTTCCCTTTAATTTCTTCACAAGAGGCAGTTGGGGGAGGGGTGGGGTAGAAACGGGTCGGAGCAAATATTCAAAATATAGGGAAAACGCACCCCCTCTTTAAGCTGCGCCACATGGGATATCAACACACCGTTTTATTACATCTTGCTTCACAATGAATTATCTTATCTTTTGAATGGAATGTAAACAGATGCACATGTTTGACAATGCCTTGCATGAACTTTGGAACGTTTTGGGCTAATTATAGATTTGGTAGAGTCTTCTGTTTAATAAACACACAAAATAACACAACATGCAAAAGGTAAAAATGTTAAATATGAATCTAAGTATTTGTTTTCATGGTGCCGATATGCTTCAATTGTAAATTCCTTATTGCACCAAGGAGGGGGGGGGGGGGGGGGGGTGGCGGCTCCAATCTGCGAGTGCTTATGCTTTGGACGGGGTCCAGGGGCGAGCTCCCGGAAGCCATTGGATACTAGCTATTCAAGTTAAAAATCAAAACTACCAGCTAGCAAGCAAGCAAGCAAACAAGCAAACAAGCAAAACAATGAAAACGAATAAAAAAAAAAAAATAAAAAAAGTGCCTGACGAGGGGGGAGGGGGGGGGGGGGGGGCTGGCCCAGGTACCCCCTCGCTACGTCACTTTCTATATAATTGAGGAACGTGAATGGTTCGAATGGTATATGTTTAAACCAAATTAAGCTCTCTTGTATATTTAATAAATATTCCCCAAATTATTCATAATTATTTATCTGGAATGTTCGCATTGTGTAGAGGATCCTCCGCCCTACAAAATGGTATTCATAAGTCAATTTAGCCCACCCCCCCCCCCCCCCCCCAAAAAAAAAAAAAAAAAAACAACAACAACAAACCCTTCTCACTCTCACCCGACAAGATATGATTCATATTACAATACACATTACACGCACTTTGATAAGCTATCGATGCTATCATGTTCAGTCACCGTTCACATCTGACAATGGCGTAGCGTGGGGT
>JBAMJV010005658.1:0-30623 GCA_037951105.1 Echinarachnius parma | reverse complement strand
CCTTGCTTTCTTTGCAGCTTGACTGTCTCCCTTGAGCCTTTCAACTTCCCTCTGTAACTCTGTCACCTGGTTTATTGTTATCAGATAAGGAACAAGAGAGTGTTATATCACAGGACCATGAATCGAGTAAAAATCTTGTCTCAAAAGAATTCATATTACAAAAAACATGGCAGCCAAGGACTCCTATGTACATATGTCAGTTTTAAATGACTTATACTTGAGGTTCTGCAAATTTAGCCGAGCTCATTTTGCAGCTTGGCTCTCTTCCTTCAGCCGCTCCACCTCCCTCTGCAACTCTGTCATCTGTTTATGTTTTTACAAAGAACAAGAACAAGTTATATCACATGATCATGGAAGAAATTTTTGTCTCAAAAGGGTATTGAGGTACTCCAGATCCATCCTCGCTTTCTTTGCAGCTTGACTGTCTTCCTTGAGCCTTTCAACTTCCCTCTGCAACTCTGTCATCTGTTTATGTTATACAAGGAACAAGAACCAGTTATATCACATGATCATGGAAGAAATTTTTTGTCTCAAAAGGGTATTGAGGTCCTCCAGATTCATCCTTGCTTTCTTTGCAGCTTGACTGTCTTCCTTGAGCCTTTCAACTTCCCTCTGCAACTCTGTCACCTGGTTTATTGTTATCAGATACGGAACAGGAGAGTGTTATATCACAGGACCATGAATCGAGTAGAAATCTTGTCTGACAAGAATTAATATAACAAAACATGTGGCAGCCAAGGACTCCTACATATGTCAGTGTTAAATGACTTAATCTTGAGGTTCTGCAAGGTTAGCCAAGCTCATTTTGCAATTGACTTGCTTCCTTTAGCTGCTAGGGACTAATTCCCTTTGTACCTCTTTCACCTAAGGAACAAAAGAGAATAATAATATAGTGCATAATTATTATTTGGGTACACATTTCTCTCACAAGGAATAAAGATAAAGAAAATGGTAAAAAAGAACCAAAACATTTTGTCCAAGTTTAGTTCATAGGAAGAAATAATCAAATTATACTGTATATCTAGCACAAAAAAAGGAGAAGATGCATACCACATTCAGTATGTCATCATCTTAGGTAGATAACAGAGGTGTTCATTCTATTCCACACAAAGTTGGATAATTCACTAAAATCTGATAAAATAAAGTCTATGTATAGTTAATTAAAGAGGTCTTCTACTAATTAGAATGTTGATAGTACACCAAAATAAATTTTTCACATCAGGCATGTTTTCATCTAAAGTAGATAGCAGAAGTGTTAATTCTTTTCCACACCAAATTGGTAGATTCACTAAAATCTGATAAGATAATGTCTATGTATATAGTTAATTAAAGAGGTATTCTACTAATAAGAATGTTGATAATATACCAAAATCTATTTTTCTCATCAGGTATGTTTTCATCTAAAGTAGATAGCAGAAGTGCCTATCTTTTCCCATACAAAATTGGTAGATTCACTAAAATCTAATAAAATAAAGTCTATGTTTAGTTAGGTATTCTACTAATTCGAATGTTGAAAGTATACAGTATTCAATATTTCACATCAAGTACGTTTTCATCTCAAGTAGATAACAGAAGTGCTTATCTTTTCCCACACAAAATTGGTAGATTCACTAAAATCTAATAAAATAATGTCTATATATAGTTAATCAAAGAGGTATTCTACTAATTAGAATGTTGAAAGTATACAGAATTTAATATATTATCACATCAAGTATGTTTTCGTCTCAAGTAGATAGCAGAAGTGCTTATCTTTTCCCACACAAAATTGGTAGATTCACTAAAATCTGATGAAATAAAGTCTATGTTTAGTTAGGTATTCTACTAATTAGAATGTTGAAAGTATACAGAATTCAATATATCACATCAAGTATGTTTTCATCTCGAGTAGATAACAGATTTGATGTAAATCTTTTTTCTATAATTAAAGTTAGTAAATTCACAAAATTCTGACAATGTACAAAGTCTACGACCATCTAAATTTGTTATCTCGGACCCCCCTCCTGATTACACAACAGTGGAATTGGACTCGGCCTCAACAAATTTTAGCAACGGACACCCCCCCCCCCCCCCCCCCTCTCAACCCATTTAAACGACTCTCAGCCAGTGATCTCGGTCCCATTTTTGTAAATTATGCACCCCCTATGAAAAAATCCTGGCTACGGGCCTGCAGAAGTTAGAATCTCACTCTGTATGCAGAACAGCCAAAATTTTCTTTTGTATTTCTTTGGTTGGGAATTTCTTATAAATGTATTTCTTTGTTTTTTGATGAAATTAATTATTGTCCAACCATTTTTAGCCTAAAATTTCAAACAGCAAACAGGGAAATAATTACAAATACTACACCATAATGGGGAACAAATATTTACTTAATAAGGGAGATTTTCAAATTTGTTTGTCTGGATGTCAAAAGATCAGTACATTTTCAGTGAGCCTCCTGCAGAATTATTATGGAGACTTGGCAGCTCTGCATATGTTATTGTCAGCTGTTAGGGGTATGCAAAGTGTGAGACACAAGGTAGCCTTGAATCCCAACTGTTTTCTTCTCTGTGTCTAGACAAAAATACCAAATGAATACCTGGAGAAAAAAAGGGTTAAAACTGGGTTTAAATGGGTTAAAAAATGATAGGACTCGACCACAATCTTGGTTAAAGTTTTCCTTTACTTTGGTTGTTTCCATCATAGCTGTCCTTTTCTCATGAGGAAGATTGTTTTTTAAATTTTATTATGACTTAACCAATAAAAAAACACAAACTATGAAATCATTTTATAAAATTGATGGATCCTTACCTCCTTTTCTCTCTGCCCCTGTGCGTCTTCAAACTTTTGTGACATTTGGTTCAGGTTTTCAACGGCTTTGGTCTTTTCCTCCATCGCTGCTCTTTGCTCCTCAGATAGTTTTGCTGAAAGCGTTTCTTTCTCCGCCGCTTTTTGAGCCATCTCTTTGCTCGATGCCATGCAGTGCTCCGCTAGCTCATGCGCCTCTTTCAGCTGCTTCTGTAATACCTTTAAAAATTGGATCAGAAAATCATGGCTATAAGAATGACCCCTTGCATTATATGAGAACTTGGTAGATGTATGAGTACAAAGCCTATATGAGGACTCCATAACCCTGAAGGGAACAGGTTAATTACATTAACATTCAGGGAATAATTTCCAGCCCAAAAATTGCATAGCAAATCTGCTATACAAAATAATGTTTGTATAGCAATTGGATAAACTTGTATAGCAATTTTTTTCAGGCAATCATAATGCACATTAACACCACACACAATGACCAAATGAAATTATACTAAAAAAAAGTAAGAAAAGTGTATTGTGCATGTTGTGGAAAATTGTGTATAGCGTGCGATATACATCAGCCCAGTGCAGTACATTGCATACACACTCACTGGGCTAGCTGGCCGGCTGTGTGTGCCTAGCCTGTGTTGGAAGAGCTGCATAATTATCATGTCTAGACTGCATGTCTAGACTGCATGTCTGCATACATTTGCATACACATGGCTGGCTGTGTGTGAAACATGTATGTTTACACAGCTCAGGCCTGGCTGTGTGTGAAACATGTATGTTCCCACATCTGGCATTGCGATTCATAAAAAAATATGCATAGCAAATGGCTAAAAATACATCGCGAATTGCGATGCGATAC
This sequence comes from Echinarachnius parma, assembly GCA_037951105.1. Lineage (NCBI taxonomy): Eukaryota > Metazoa > Echinodermata > Echinoidea > Clypeasteroida > Echinarachniidae > Echinarachnius > Echinarachnius parma. The sequence goes on along the minus strand of JBAMJV010005658.1, from coordinate 26,977 downwards.
CGGAAAATTATTCCCTGACATTCAAAATGATGATGATACTGATGATGATGGTGATGGCGATGATGATGATGGTGGTGGTGATGGTGGTGGTGGTGATTATGATGGTAGTGGTAGTGGTAGTGGTGGTGGTGGTTGTGATAGCTGATGATGATAATGACAATGATAATAATTAATAATGACGATACTACTACTACTACTATTGCTAAACATACATGTAGTAAGTAATCCAATTGGAATACAAAAAGTAATACATATAACGTATAATATTGAGTTTAGAAACTTAACCTGTTGTTTACAGGAACCGGGTATGCTATGTACAAAGTCTACAGGATTTTTAGAATCTCGTAGCAACCGGATTAAAAGATAACAATGAATACGTTGTTAAGGTTTATCAGCGGTTGCATTAATTTGCAAAGTCTGGTATTGAGTAGAAAATGACTAGACAATTTAAAAAGTGTCAACATTTATAAACATAACATAATGTGAAACTTCTATACCTATAGAAGATGTAAAGAGGCTAAACAACAGGAACAACCTTTTAAACACAAAAACTAAACTATTGCTAAATAACTGTTAGCCATAAGGACACATAATCATGGTGTATACGTTAATGTGTGCTGCTTAGTGGCATGTACATTGTATAAGTACGAGCAGCTATAAGATAAGATTTCCCAACAGTCTAGCTAGCTCTGGCATGTCTACATTATGATTTTAGTATAACATGCATATCTCAAAGGGCCTGCCCAACTATTTTCAAGACCAGTCGATCCTGAGCAGTTATGATGGGTGTGATGATTTGTTTAAGTTTTTTACCTTCTGTAACTTCTTGGCATCTTCCAACTGGTCTTTCAGCGATTTGGTTCCATCCAAGAGCTGTAAAGACAAAATAAAGATTACACCCTTGTCCATCAAGATAAATTTGAACATACAGTGTAATCAACCATCTGAATGTTGTGGTAAGCAATAGTCACAAATACCCATTTTAACCACCTGTTCAGATATTTCCTAAATAATATCCTCAATTTATATAGCGCCTATCACGATTGATAATCATCTCTAAGCGCTTTACAATGTTATTATTACCCTGGTCATCGGATACATTCTGCAAACAAAGTGCACGTTTTCCACTCCCTGGGGAGCATTCCAGCCAAGGGCAACCTTGTGGGTGCACACAATGCTAAGGAACTACGTTTCATCCTTCCGGGTACCCATTTATACACCTGGGTGGAGAGCAGCAAACGTGGAAAAATGTTCTTGCTGAAGGAAAAACGTGATGGGCATACTCTAGGTTCAAACTCGGGACCTCACGATTGGAAGGCATGCGCTCTACCAATCTTGCCACACCATTTATAATTCGTAGTTACACAATCAAATTAAAGATGAAGGGATCGCCCTTAGTAGTGGCCAGGGTGCAAATGGTAACTTGAAATTTCACTTGGCCAGTTTATAAATAAGCTAGAAACTCTGTATTGGCCACTAACTAATTAGGATCTACCACACACAAGTCTATGGTGAGGATAAATTGTATGTGTACTTTTGGCCACCTGGAAAAAGTTAAGAGAAGGCCTGAGAAACTCCAGTAAGGCTTTCGTAAGCTAGTCTCTGTGAACTTCATCAGACTGTCCCACCTTTTACATTGGTGGGGTATTTCCATTTTTTGCTGAGTGACACATAAACAATATTTTTTATGTAGTGTTCACCCACTAAATATGGTGTACTCTTTATGCAGTGGATATCCATTAATTAAGATTTAAAACACTAGTTTGTCTCATCACAATACAATTTCCTTTAAGTTTCTTTCAAATGGATAATATCAGAAAAGATCCATAGTCAACACTTTACATAAGCCACATCAAATTGCTACTTAATAATATTTTGCAATACACATAGGTGTGGGCATAGAAAATAGGGTTTCCAACATTTCATCAGTTCTATAAATTTTTAAACACCAACCCTTCATCATGTATGTATAGTAGTCCATCATGCATACTTTGTGTAAATCTCAACTAGAAGTAAGTGGGAAAGTAGATTTTCTGTTTGGGCATGAAGTACAATTTGAAAATGTATGATTTTACTTGACTAAATGGGCCAGTAGAGAAAAAGATTACTGTTGAGACAATTGCATTAATTACCTGTTGAATTTCTTTTTTCAGTTGTTCAACCTTCATATCAGATTCTCTCTTCTGCACCAACCCTTCATCATGTATATTATGTATCCATCATGCATACTTTGTTTAAATCTCATCTAGAAGTAAGTAGGCAAGTACATTTTCTGTATGATATTTTACTTGACCAAATGGGCCAGTAGAGAAAAAGATTACTGTGGAGACTTGCATTACCTGTTGAATTTCTTTCTTCAGTTGCTCAACCTTCATATCAGCGTCTCTCTTCTGCACCAAGCCTTGGTCTTGTTTCTGATCTTGACCTGCCCTGGCAGCGATGATTACCTTCTGCTTGTTAGCTACCTCTGCCCTCAATGCCGATAACTGACAGTCCTGGTGCCGGTTACTAAACTCAAGGAACTTGTTCAACTTGCTGGCCTCAGCAACTGGGTAGAATAAGAGAAGTCAATAATGGGTGAGATTTATCTAAGTATCAAATATGAATTGTATCAGCTGTAAGCAATTAACAGTAATATTACAACAGTCAGTGGCGTAGCTTGGTCGGACTTATTGGGGGGGGGGGCACACATTATGTTTTTGTAAATAATGTCCTTTTATGTTTCCTATTGTTTTTTCAAATAATTTTTTTTGGGGGGACGTGGACGTGCCCCTATCAAACATTACAATAAGTGAACCATGTTACATACATTCTTTCTTGAACATCTCAAGGGACTGCTATAATTTGCGACTTGTCTGGTCAGATCCTTGCACTTGCTTTCCACTGCAGCAACCTGTTGGTTTGTGCGCCCCTCTGTTCTATACCTGCAGTATGTAATTAGCTTATAAAAACTGACTTATTGTAATCAGGCAAAATGAGCAAGATAAAAATCATACCTTCTTTCTTCAATGTATCAAGGACACTGCTGAAAGTTGTCATCTGCTTAGTCAAATCCTTGCACTTGCTTTCCAAATCAGCAACCTGCTGGTTGTGCGCCCCTCTGTTCTGGGCCTGTGTCTGTAGTCTGTGTGCCTGTTCGCTGACCGTTCTCTCCAGGTTGTACTTCACCAACTGCATGATAATGAAGAACAGGGTTTGTAATAAATCAGTTTAAATGAAATAATAATAATAGATAACATTTGATAATGCTAAAACAGATTCAGGACAGGTCCCGGATAAAACTTGGGCTTGAATCTATGGAGAATGCATACGTGGAAGTGGTGTGGCAAGATTGGTAGAGCGCGTGCTTTCCGATCGTGAGATCCCAATTTCGAACCCAGCCCACTCTGTTTGCCCTTCAGCAAGGCATTTAATACACATTGCTGCTCTTTATCCAGGTGTATAAATCGGTCCCTATAAATCGGTGCAAATTTGTGTTGGGCTAGTTTCTTGCCCAATCGGGCAACTAAATAAATGTTCAACCTATGTAATTTCATGTTTCTAATTCTCATCTAAAAGTAAAGAGGCCAAGTTATTTGTTATATTGGGGCAAGTATCATCTCAATGTTATGAATTTACTTGCTTGAATGAGACAGCTAGTACAAACAAAGTTAGTGTGGAGGCCTGCTAATCCTGGGGGTGTATTCTGAAAAAGATTTTAAATTAAATTTTATTTTATCTACGTCATATCTACGTCACTAAAATATGACACTGTATTAAGGAACAGCGATTTGCTAAAATATATTTTAGTGACGTAGATATGACGTAGATAAAATAAATTTTAACTTCAGAATACACCCCCTGGTTTGCCATGAACTAACTCAATGGCAATACAATCTTGTTTTAAAACTGGATCAATCTAAGAGGGGTTTCACACGATGGCCAACTCGTGACTGCAATCACGATTGGAATCATTTTTCACTCCAATCACGGTATTCTTTGACCGTGTGAAAAGCAAACTAGAATCACGAATCGCAAATTTATAATGGTGGTCCAGAGGTGTTTTCTAATCCTGATTCACTCAAATCACAGTGCAAATGGGTAGTGTGAACGGCTTGACCTCCAAAACACGATTTGGGAGGTGGAGCTAACGTGGCCTTACAGGCTTACATGCACTTCCGCCGGGCGCTCTTCACTTCGAGTGCAGTGCATGCAGCGTACTACTAGTGCTCTCCTTGTTTGATTGACAGGTACAAAGAAACACGTCTCCAGAATCGGAATTGTAATCACAGTCTGCATGAAGTCTTTTTCCTCGTGTGAAAGCAAGGTAAGGGACCATGCATCTACAAAGTATGTACGCACATGTTGGTCTGAAATTGACTCCCTCCCCCCATACGCACTTTTTTTGCACGTAGTTGAATGGAGCGTACGCATCAGCGTGAACCCCCCCCCCCCTCTTGTGCGTACATACTTTGTAGATGGCCCCTAACTGATATTGGCTTACCTGCAGACCTCTCACGTCATCCTTGAGGAACTTCACCTCCCTCTCCCAGCTCTCCAGAGTCAGCTGCAGCTTGTTCTGCATTCACACAAAGATCAATACAAGATCAAGATAAATACAGGATCAATATAATATCAATACAATGATAACATTGTAAAAAGCAAAGTGGAGTGTACAAATTTTATCATATTTTTTACTCTATCTCATTACAAGATGGTAAGGCCATGAAAAATAAATTGTTGTATTGGCGTAACCCGCCCAACACTAAAAATACCGCCGACCCTAAAGGTTTTTTTTTTTTTTTTTTTAATTTAATTTTTTTTAAATTTATTTATTTAAATAAACACAAAAAAACAAAAAAAACACCCTACCTATAGTAACCTACCCTAATTTTTGGTTGCCTGTTACTCCAATCCAACAAAAACTATTGTTTGGCCTAATCTGAAGTGTTCGCGCTGTAACAAAGTAAATCTGCCATAGACCCTGTATTATGGGGGCTACTTTTTAGCCGGACACAATGAATGGGAGACCATGGGAGACGCGCCAAGCATTGGACGAAATCTGCACGAAATTTGCGATATCTTCGTCTTTACTTGTAATTTTTGCTTAAAAGCAAGTCGTATTGATTTTGCTTTGTAATAGATATGGTATTATGTTTTATACTTGATAGTTGATACATGCAATTAATCAATTGTATGCCAAATATAGAAAAAAGGCAGATATTGGGAACTTATTGACTCGATGTTATCAATTGTCGCAAGCCGATTTGAAGCAAATTTAGTTAGTGAGCGCGCGTCACTGAACGCCGTACTAAGAGTCGGGCGTGTACGATTATCCACCTTCACACGATTTCCCCTCTATACTTCGGTCGTTAAATACCCGCGATCCGACCGTCAACCTAGCAGAGTAATTATAACGAGTAATTATAACGAACGATTTTTCGGTCTACTCAATAGGTTACCATCTACCATAGATTTACACACACACACACACAACCAGAACTGAATCTTAGTTCTCTAAATGTACAATTTGCAACCTGTAGAGTAATATGCATAAGAACAATGAAAAGATCAATAATGAAATGGCCAGAGTAGTTTAGAGGTGGATTGGATTCTTAACCCGTTCAGGATTGAGTGATTGTGCTACAACGTGCATTCTCAATAGACCCAAGCCCGAGTATTTTCAGGAACAGTCCTGAACGAGTTAGATAAGATGTGCGGGCCATATTGTGAACATTTTGTGCATGGTGCAAAATACTTATAATGCCTGATGGCTCAGTGTACTCCGTAAATGCAGTGTACTCAGATTATGCAGTGTACATAAACAAGCCTAGTTTAAAATGGCGAACCTCAGTGTAACTTCCCCATGCATGACAGGGCTGCGACATTATCATGACTTACAGTATTTGGGGTATCATTGGCAGGACATTTGGTATGAAGAGACAGGTGCTTGCTGGTGGAGTAGGGTAACACAGATTAATTGAACCAAGTTCGGACTGGTCTAACTTCATTCAGTCAAAATGTGGAAGATGACAGGTTAAAAACTCACCTTTTCAGCCTCCAAATGGTTGATTGTTGTGTCGTAAGACCTGTTGACACTGCTGATAGCCTCTGTGTGTTCGGCCGTCAGTGCATGGTTTCTTGACGTTTCTTCTTCCTGTTGTAATTGATATGAAAAAACACACAACCGTTATTTTCTTCTTATTGATACAGTGTAGAATACAAGTGTATACAACAAAGGTTAATTCTAAGTCTTAAAGGGGTGGCTGCTGGTAGCTTACATGTAATTGTGGTTTTCTCTTATTGCATGGTTTAGGGATGTCTCTTCTTTCTGGATTAATGAGGAAAGATCTAACAAGTGATTGAAGTACTGTAATCACTGTGGTTGATCTCTGTGTGGCAGAAACAAAGACTGTGGAGCATGATTCCGTGACGTTTTTTCTTTCTGGTCTAGGTATGGTATCGGGTCCTATTACCGTATACCATTTCTTTACGCCATGAAAACGATCAACATGAAGAACAGAGATATGAATAAAACACAAATAAGTGATCTATATATTCTCAAGATAAAGAATTGATAACTTATTTCGTAGAAAAAAGCGGCAAACTTACGCAAATTGAACTTTTACGGCACCCTTTCAAGAAAGCAGAATTTTTTGTAGCGCACAAACCGGGTTGTATTAACCGGACGCACCAAACGTGAATGTTTTGCATGGGAATGTCATTGACATGCGCGCTGCCACTGGTGTGCGGCAAAACGCACGTATAACGCCTCAGGGCACTTATTTTCTTCGGGAAATGGTGGAAAATGAACATTGCTAAACATCCATTTATTATCCTCCGTTAATGCCGACTTTCAAATTCAACTTTCAAAATTTGAACGTTTTTCCTATTGGAATTTGCATACATTGTACGGTAATACAACCCGTTCGGTATTGCAACCCCTTGCTATATAACAAAAAAACATTTCATTTATTTTCTATATCAATTGATACAATGTAGAATGCAAGTGATTAACATGGTTAATGATGCATCTAGGTTCTGTGATTTTGACATTAAAGGGATAGTTGAGTTCTGGTAAGGAGAGTACAGTTTTGGTGAAACTGAATTTTAGTAACCAAAACCTGCATCATTACATTACAAACTAATAGTTATAACTAGAAAGGAACACAAAATTACAAATGACGTAGTAAAGATCATGTTATCATTCAAAAATAGCTGTTAAAACGTAAGAGGGCGCTCTCTAAACACTCATCGGTTTCAACCATTTTGAATAAAATATTGTGCATGTGATGCTTTGTTGAAATAGTGATTAGATAGAGAAATAACCAACAATTATTTAAATGGGCAATTCCATGATTAGGTGGACATGACCCCAAAATTTCAAAGTGTCTTTTTCTTACATTTTTTGGTTGTATATGATTAAAGACACATCAAAATTACTGGAAAGGTTATTTATTTTGCTTTGACTGTGGTAAAAGTGGGTTAAAATAGCGAATTTACATTGGTGATATTTTCCTGTGTTATTTCTAATGTAAGTTAAGAAAAAGTTAATTAAGCCATTATGAGCATGAAAATACACAAGACCTTACAAACTTATCAAATTTATTTAGTGAGTACAATGCTCTAATAGATTTATCATACAAAATTAAGAATCTAAGTTGCTTATGCCAACAATGAGTGAAATTAAAAACCCTTAATATGCCATGTAACGTTACTAACCAAAACATGGATTTATTTTTCTATAGAGAAAATGCAATGCCTTATAATATTCCTACTTCAAATTTTTCTCTTCCAGGCAATGCTTTATCAAATTAAGGAACAAATTTTACAAATATTATATGATGTATTAATTATAAGCAGTCAAAATCTGTAACGTTACTAACCGTGTAACGTTACTAACCAGTCTATGATACAGAGTGTAACGTTACTAACCATAACAACACTGAAAGAGACACTTGTGAGCTGGCCCTGATCAAAAGTGAGTGAACAGATATGTAAAGTAAGACAAAAGAGGGTACTTAAGAACAATGGATGATCAATTTTTTATAGTTATGGGAGTTATTCAACCATGTGCAGCATCCCATGTGTGCAGCATCTCATATCTATGCTCTATGCAAGAACATGTGCAGTATCTGATGTTCAGTGCAAGCAGTATTTCAGTGTAAACTCCTCATAAATCTTTATCCTGGAAAGCAGTCATTGGAAAATATTGTTGACTCTACTTATGGCACAGCGATCTTTCTTTGGTAAGTTGAATAATTGTAGTAATTATAATCATTTGAAATATACCTTTTCTCAAGGTATTTCGTTGTACTGAATACACTGTGTACAGTTTACACTGATAATGATATATTTACAGTCAAACTAATAGATTGATATTTAAAACAAATATATTGTAATGAATTACATAAACTGGTGTATACTTGAACTGTAATCACACTGGAGATGTTTATGTTTGTGTTTTTTTAGGGGTGTATTATTAGCCGTGTCGGTTGCCATAGAAACTTGAATGTTAAAAAAGTAGGTACCTTTAGTCAGTGCTCGAAATTAACTTTTTTTGCTGGTGGCCCGGTCGGGCCAGTAAAATTAGTATTTTTCCAAATTTGGCGGCCCGAAACCAAAATCTACTGGCCCGAAAAAAATAAGGAAAAACAAAAGTAAAATTAATACAATAACTATATTGATAGTTTCAGGGTACTAGGCAATACTTTTTTTCATTCCCCTTTGTTTTATTGTAAGATGAATTAAATAAACATGAATTAGGATGAATGTGTGTGTGTCATGTCTTTTTATTCATTGTCTTCATAAAAAATCCAGTCATACATAGCCAGGGTCTAGGTGACAAAACAAAAATGATATCAAAGGAGAAAATTCAATTTGACCTCAAAATTCTGTGCAGTGTTGTCTGAACACCTTAGACAATATTTGGATTCTTCGTAAACAGTATTTCAGACAAGTAAGACAACTCACAACACACTGTTCAAACATGATGTTGAATTTACGGGATTCATACAAAATTTGAAGAAAAAAATATATATATACTTTTAGACACCCTGTATTTTTTTTTAGACACCCTGTATTTTTTTTAGACACCGTGTAGTGCTGTTGGAATGCCACTGGTCTAGCATTCATCAACATACATTTTCTCACATAAAAAATTAGTGGTTAGTACAAAAATCGCACATTGATTGGGTAGTTTTACATTGAGTAGTAATATATGAATATTCATGAGCAGCATATATGAATATTTATGATGCTCATTAGATATGCAAAATACGCAAATAACTGAAATTACTAATAACGATTTTTAATATGAAATTTTTGTTTACAACAACTGGTTTGAAAATAGGTATGGCTGCTCAAGAATGTATGAATATTCATTAGCAGCAGTATTGCTAAATTTACTTGCAACTTTTTAACTAACCAATATTTTGTATGTGAGAAAAGGGTATAACTTGCTGAATGCTACATTTAAAAGCAAGCTCTTGTCATGCCATAAACAGGACTAAACATGACCATGATGACTACTGGGTATATACAAAAAAAAAAAAAAAAAAAAAAAAAAAATATATATATATATCTTTTTTTTTTTTTTTTTTTGCTGGCCCAGTCGGGCCACCAAATATTTTTTTTACTGCCCCGGCGGCAATTTTTAGTGGCCCCGGGCCATCGGGCCTATGCTAATTTCGAGGGTTGCTTTAGTGATGAAGCACTTACAAAAAGTAATATTTGAAATTTGTGAAAACCTCTAAGTTAATACAACAAGAATCTTAAAACCAATTTTGTTGACTGAAATATTTCTTACAGGTATACTATACTATTTGTAACAATTGTTTTATCTCATTTGTTTGTGTCATATGGGAACTTTCGAACACTTACAAATAAGTATTCTACTCTGTAATATGATGCAGAAAATGCTCAGCTTAATTTATTACTACTTGCCTATCTTTTAAGTTCATACATTATATATTGTCTTTATTTCTTTTTCTATCTGTAGGTCATTAAAGCAAAATCGTTTTATAGTGAACTTGAAACGGACTGGCAAGTATGAGGAGTACAAAGATAAGAAAGCAGTTACCATGAAGAGGAGCCGGGAGAAGAAAAAGATGCAAGAAAATTCCCTACCAAAATGTGTGCAAGAAGTCAAGAACAGCTCCAAAGCAAGAAGAAACAAGCTACAAATAAACATCTCTTTTTAGAATTCTATCTCTTCAATGAGTTTTGTATTAAAACACACATACTTATTTTATTTACACAAAGCTACTGTACATGTGAATTTGATACTATGAACAAAGTACTTTTTAAAGATTTTTATAAGAATCCGAATTGTAACATTAATTGGATTATTGAACAAGTCAACAAATGACCATTTGGATTCATAGATCTCTACTCAATATTTGCCTGTTAAAATACCACAAATATTAAATTTAAATGCTTGCAAATAAACAGTTAACTGGTATTACAAATTATGCATTATAAACCTACCACTTGATGAACTTTGGTGAACTATGGAATGTAACGGATAAGATATATTTTCAAACGGTTTTCATGTCTCAAGTTGGGAATTAAGAGTTTCTAGTTTAAGAGTTTAAAAGTTAAGAGTATTTATGGATAGTTATGTTGATGTACATGTAATTCCTAAGTATTACTTGTAATTTTGAGGTGAAGGGAGGGTCAAACATGATGTTTGGTAACTTGTACCTTTGTACGGACAAAGTGTAACGTTACTAACCGTAACCGTTTTACTAACCGTGATTTTGGAGCCTAATGAAAAAAATAAGAGTCAAGATGCTTTAAAGGGACTTAGTAACATTGTCCAAATCCTCAAAATAAAATTTTAATTCTAGCGGTTCCCTTATACCTTGTTGTATTCGTATTAACAATAAAATCATGGGACAGGTTTCGGTTTTTCAAATTTCCCTTTCGTTACAAAGATATGTATGATTGAAGTATTCAGATAAGAAAAACTCCGGGCGAGTTTTTCTTCCATGTACAAAGTGAGTGCAGTGAGTTACTGAATATCACTTTGCATTTTCGCACATTACTCGGCCATACAATGTCCATTTGACTTGTAATGTTCACACAATAACCTGTGGACATATGAGATAACAACAATATACATTGCATCAACCATTTATCACTTTTTGCACATGTCAACAAAGTTACTAGATCCCTTTAATAATTGGCTGAAACATGTGTCAACTAACTAGAAGTAAAATGATATGGCACTTTGTTGGAATTAACTAAGGTTTTAGAAGACTTCTCATCTGAAAACATTGATTTTTTTCCCGTGTCCTTTTTTTGTAACGTTACTAACCGACAATAAAAGTTGCCATGGCGACGTGAATATTATTTGAATTGTGTTCATCTTTTTCTGTATTATAGACCTAGGGTGGGTGAACATGTTGTAACATGATTGTGCCTTGAAATGAATAGATGGTGGTGTTACAGTAGAATACGTTATGAAAATATGCTCTAAATGTAACGTTACTAACCGTGGAATTGCCCAAATACCTATTTTGTTACTTTTTGAAAAGAGGAAGCATTTTTAAAAATTTTTAACGGCTGGTTCAAAATTCTCTAATAAACCTGGGGCCCCAGGTTTATTACAAATTGTTATATTTATGGATATTTCAGCCGTCTCTGAACCGATTTTGATCAAACAAAGATGATTTTATTATTTAAATATTATGCTCTTTCAAATTTTACACTCAGTTTTTCATTACCTCACAAAAAAAAAAGTAGTCTAGTGCCCTCTCTACCAAAACTCAACTATCCCTTTAAACATTCCATGTCAAGTTTAATGTATTCCCTTTATTTTTGTCATGGTTTGAAAAATTGTGATTTGTCCACCTTGTTACCAGTGCTTTTTTAGTGCGAACACATACAAAAATAATACACGATTTGAAAGTAAAACTTACCAATACTCTCTCCTCGTCATGGTAGGCTGTTACCAGCTGTTGGATTCGCTTGTCATTCTCTGATATAGTTATCTAAAAAGAGGGATTTAAAACATGATCTTAATGACAAAACAGCCATTGTAGAGTCCAGCCTCAAGACCATCCATTTTACAGCATTGCGATACTATATTTCCAGTTATTACATCAAGTTGATACTTCCATTATTTACCTAGAGTTTTCCCACTAGGGCATTCCATCATTTAACCCATTCAGGACCGATTGATTTTGCTATAATATTTATTCTCCCTAGAGTAGACCCATGCCCGAGTATTTTCGGGGCCAGTCCTGAATGGGTACTTAAAAGAAGATGAGCAAGCTACATTACAAATTATTACAAATGAAATGAGTATGGGATCGGTACCCATGCACCAACAGACCTAAATGTAGCTAGCTTAGTTACATGCCATAAGTATGCAACCAATAAGTGGTACTAGTATTAGAGGCCATGCATATAAAAGATTTCAACAATTTTGTGATTATGGTATAGAACTACACATGTATGTACATGTAAGTATGCAAGCCATCAGGGTTACATGGAAATGAGTACTTTTATGTTGATTGGTGATTATAAATTATACGTACCCTAGCAAGTCTGAGTTCTTCGACCAACTCCAGGAGTGTGTCTTTGAGCTTCATGACGTCCATATTGACAGAATCTTCATGCAGTAGACATCTGATGCATGTATTTACATTCAACTAGCCTGCAAACCTGGAGACTGTAAATCAACATAGACTACATGTAGACCAAGCTGAAGTATGTTCTGGGGGTGTTTCACAAAGATCCTAAGTTGAACTTAACTCAAAGTTGGACCAGGGATATATGAGTATAATAATCCCTGGTTGGACTTAACAATTATGGAAAGCCATTTGTAGCCTTAAAATAATATTAAAAAGCAAAAAAATACAAGTATTTGATTTGAGACTTCCAACAAAAAATATATAAATTATTGCAAGGCTCTGTGATAATCAAGCAAAACTGATTTGATCAAACTTAAAGTTAAAGTATGCCTTTTCAAAAGAAACGTTTCAAAAAATTTACAGAGAAATGTACGGCCCTTCATAACATTTAAGTCCAACTTAGAGTAAAGGATCTTTGTGAAACACCCCCAGTTGGACTTACAAATTATAGAAAGCCATTTGAAGCATTGGAAAAATTATATTCAAAAACAAAAATGCAAGAATGTTAGACTTTTTATGAATTCTACATCAAAAACATGAAATCCCCTAGATAAAAGAAAATATCAATAATCTGAATCAACATCATTATTCTAAATGCATTCAAAAACAAATTATACACAATTGTTTCAAAGAAACTAATGGCTTTCCATAGTTTCTAAGTCCAACTTTGAGAGAAGTTCAACTTAGGATCTTTGTGAAACACCCCCAGGTTCTTCTAGAAGTTTTTAAACTTTCAGCATTTGGAGATCGAAGCACACATCCGTTTGGAAGGTCTCCTTTCATTTCATTGTCTGGAACTTGAAAAAAGGAGAAATTGTTAACACTATTCCCAAATGTTTCATTCCTTCTCTTTGACACTTTCCATATTGTTCAGTCCTTGAATCCCATTGTACCTTAATAAGTTTCCATTTAATTGCTCTGCAGTATTTGATTATCATTCTCAACTCTTTCATGCACAAAATACCTTTAGTTTAAATTCCATAATTCCCTTTATGATACTAAAGTCTGTCCCAATCTCTTCACAATCCAGATATTTAAGTTTGTTTACTGTTTAGCACTAGTATTGTATTTGTAACATGATCAGTTATAATTTACCTGTCCAAATGCATTTTAGGCAGTAAGATGAAAGGATCTGGGACTTGGCACCACATACAGGCACATCAACAGGTACCACAATAAATGTGTCATTTTTAGAGACCTCTGGCTCTAGGCTTGATAGTTTTATCACTGATTGTGTAATTTACTGAACAGTCATACAGAGCTACCAACATTGAAAGTAAAGATTTAGGGAAATTTCATCAGAAATCAGGAAGATATGGGTAAAATGCATTAAAGGGATCTAGTAACTTTGTTGACATGTGCAAAAAGTGATGAAGAGTTGATGCAATGTATAGTGTTGTTATCTCATATGTCAACAGGGTATTGTGTGAAAATTTCAAGTCAAATGGACATTGCATGGCCAAGTAATGAGCGAAAATGCAAAGTGATATTGGGTGATATTCACTAACTCACTGCATTCACTTTGTACAGGGATGAAAAACTCGCCCGGAGTTTTTCTTATCTGAATACTTCAATCGTACATATATTTGTAACGAAAGGGAAATTTGAAAAACCGAAACCTGTCCCATGATTTTATTTATACGAATACAACAAGGTATGAGGGAACTGCTAGATCAAAAATTTTATTTTGAGGATTTGGACAATGTTACTAAGTCCCTTTAATGCATACATGTACAATCTAATGACAATCATTTGTCAACAATCAGGAAGATTGGCTATCCGATGCAATAATCTTGGTCTATATTCAGAATCAGAGTCTTCTGCCAAAGCAGGAAGACTTGACAACTGGTATGGTATTGGGTCCTATTACCGGATACCATTTCTTTACGCCATGAAAACGATCAACATGAAGAACAGCGATATGAATAAAACACAAATAAGTGATCTATATATTCTCAAGATAAAGAATTGATAACTTATTTCGTAGAAAAAAGCGGCAAACTTACGCAAATTGAACTTTTACGGCACCCTTTCAAAAAAGCAGAATTTTTGGTAGCGCACAAACCGGGTTGTATTAACCGGACGCACCAAACGTGAATGTTTTGCATGGGAATGTCATTGACATGCGCGCTGCCACTGGTGCGCGGCAAAACGCGCGTATAACGCCTCAGGGCGCTTATTTTCTTCGGGAAATGGTGGAAAATGTTTGCTAAACATCCATTTATTATCCTCCGTTAATGCCGACTTTCAAATTTAATTTTCAAAATTCGAACGTTTTTCCTATTGGAATTTGCATGTACGGTAATACAACCCGTTCGGTATTGCAACCCCTTGCTATACTTTGCTTTGGCTTGGCCTGGCCCTGGGCCTGGCCTGCCGCGCCCTAGACCAAAAAATCATTGTTATAATTACTCCGCTAGCTTGACGGTCGACATAGAGTAAAAAATCAGATATAATAAATCCCATGAAGAGACGGGTATTTCTGTCTAGCCCTGCCGCTGCACTGCCTTGGCCTTGCCCTTGGGCTTGCCATGCCTGGGAGTGGGAAATAATATATCCCCCGGCCTAAAGTAATGATGTAATCCTACCTATCGCCCTAAACTGCAGTTTTGCCACTTAAAAATAGATCTAGTTATATCTTAACATATATCTCCGGTAGATGTGGATATGTTCTGTTGTAATATTTTTGTCAAAATCTAAGGCTAAGACATTTTTGATTACTTCAATCGATGGTTTACTTGTCTTTACTTGATACTACCTATATTTATTTTGGACGCGTCGCGTTGCCGAACATTAATTTTGCACTTCGTCTTCGTGGTCGCTCAAATCGAAGTCTAAAGTTTTAAACTCTGATAAGAATCACTCAAAACGTATAAGGCCGTCCAAATTCAAGAATTCCAACATCAGTATAAATTATAAATACGAGAAAAGTACTCACAATGCCATGGTTCCAGCCAGCTTACCTATAAGTAACGTCGGCTAGCGGTCAGTAATGGAAGTTGGGCCGAAAAGTTACCGAATTCCGTCACGGCAAATAATGTGATTGGCATGGCATTGCCAATTTAACATGTGAATTATTGATTGATTGATTGATTGAATTGATTTTATTGTCCAAATTCATGGAAATTCTTTTTTCACAAGGTTACAAAGTATTTATATAACAGCAAGCATAAATCAATTAAACAAACTTCAAATTAGCCTACACATTACTCATAATCACCGAGTAAGTTGTCATATTAACTATTTAAACTTAGTCTAAAAACTCAAAACAATCAATTACATTTTAAAGGGGTAGTTTAGTTTTGGTAGAGAGGGCGCTTCACATCACAATTTTTTTGTGAGGAAATGAAAAACTGAGTATCGTATTTGAGAGAAGGCAGAATTAATAAACTTTATTTGGTCAAAATCGGTTCAGAAACGGCTGAAATATCAATAAATATAAAATTATCTGATCTTATAATTATTTGGGGCCCAAATAATTAGACGATTTGTTCAAAAAATTAAAAAAAATGCTTACACTTTTTCACAAATTTTCAAAAGCGTTTTTTAAATAATTGTTGATGATCTCTCTATTTAATCATTATTTCAATAAAACATCACATGCATAATTTTGTATAAAAAATGGTTGAAACCAACGCCTTTTTAGAGAACGCCCTCTTGCGTCTTAATGGCTTTTGAATGATAACAGGCTTTTTACTTAGTCGTTTGTAATTTTGTATACCTTTCGAGCATGGTGGAGTAATAACTATTAGTTTATAATGTTACTGTCCAGGTTTGGTTACTAAAGTTCAGCCTTACCAAATTTGCCTTTAAACCCCCCTAACCCCCCCCCCCCCCCCCCCCCCCCCCTAGATCCGCCACTGGAAGGGGAAGAGGGTGCAGGATGATCATTCTGAAGGATATCGTTTTCATGGCCTCAATTACATTTAATTGCAGTCTTTTACTGTCGATCTAAAGAAAGTCATTAAAAACCTCATCATTACTATATCTCCCAACAAAGAGAGTTAGAAATTAATGATAGTCAAATTAAAACAGCAACCGCACAACTTCACCTAACTGGCAATCTTGTCTCAGGCAATTTGCAATCCGAGCACTCGTTAAAAATACTGTTTTGGATCAACAAGCTCTACACCCTCCTAAAGCCCAATTACACGGGGGGGGGGGGGGGGGGGTACTCGAATTATCTTTTGGCGGGGGTGTGCCTCAGCCAACTTTAATGACAAAAGTCATTAAAACAAGAAATCAGCTTGAAAATTGACATTGGGAACGAGTCGATTTCAATAGCAGTCGCTATGTCAGAAAAGCCAAACCATCATAGAAATGCATATAAAAGCTGTTGTATGGAATCATACAGGCCTATGCAGGGCTATCTTTATGGGCATGTTATTTTTGTCCTTTTATTTTGTTATCTAATGTACATGATGTAAGCTGACCAGTGATTGCCATGATGTTAATTGCTTATTTCTATTATTAGTGCTTTTCTTATCCTTATTGATGGTTGAGGTTTTCTGACATAGCAACTGCTATATATGAAATTGTATTGAAAGTGTATGAGTTGTATAGTGTATTCAAAGATGTGATGCTATTGTAAGCAGTCGCTCATCATGGGTGCAGGTGCTCTGCTCATCTTATAGTACGAGTTGTGATTGACAGATGAGGTCACAAGCAGAATTTCATGCACCCTGGGGACTTTTTTAGAGGTGGGGCTTAGCAAGATGAATAAGATAATTGATTAAATCAGTGTTTAAAATATATAAAGCATACATGTATGTAGGTCAAACAGTTTACAAATACATGTATTTCATGTGTACACTAATCTGCTAATACAGATAAGCTGAAGACAACATGCATAGTTGCATGTCAGGGAAACTTTCATGGGAACTGTATGTTCTGAGCCCGGGGGGGTCACTCCCAACATGACTGGCTACGCACCCGCGTCAGAAAAAAGCGTCGAAAGGGTATCATTTTCAGCTATACGGCGTCGTCGACGTTTTCCTGAAAAAGGGGTGTTTTTCAAGCACTGATCACACAAAAACCTAAAAAAGGGTACCTTTTCAGGTTTACAGGTTTCGACGTTTTTCTACAAAAGGGGTCCCTTTTTAGCTACCGTAGCTCAGTACTACGGTTTTCGAATATTTTTATTTGTGCATGAATGTTGTGTGCGTGTATATGCGTAACAAGTGCGCTACATGCGGTGCGCTATTCACATGCATCACAGTGGTCGCTAGTTCAGACGGTATTTTCAGCATAAACTTCCAGTGATCTTCCAGTGATATTCGAAGCTGCGACTCGTCAGAGCCACCAAAGAGCGTTAAATACGACCTTAGGATTAAGCCTTCGAAGGACAAGGAGTCATTTACCAACCGAGAATCGGCATTTATTGATACATTTTGTATCTAATACAATGGAAACGGGACCGTAAGTAAAATAGTAATAAACGGTTGGAACGAATGTGTTTGCATAAATTACAGCTGGTAGTACTGGTGGTAGGGGCCTAGTGCCACTGACTCTAGCCCGGCGATCTGGGCGATCCATTAAAGGAATTTCCGCTGAGCCTGAGGCTGATCATTTTTCTGGAAATTATCAGTTATATAATAAACTAACTATATAAAACATATTATTGAAGGATACAAACTTCCTTTTACTGAGACTTTTCCTAGCTACAATATTATTATAAATTATAGTTGTTTCTTGTAGAATTGCAATTCTAGGCTGAAAAGATTATTCAAATTGATTGTTTGTGTCACTGAGCTGAGTCACTGAGATCACCGAGTGTGGGTCTACTCCGTTGAACCCTCTGAGTGACATGGGTCATGCTATGGCCATGGTCATGAGCCGATGTATGAGCGCACTTCTAAGTAACCATGTCCATGAGGAGGATGAGCCGATCCCGATGCCTTTATCGAGCTGCCACTTGAGCCAGATGGATCCTTGACGTTGTCGACAATCATTAATCATCGCCCAGGCCCCATGACCAGTGACTGGATGGCACGACCTGATGATTGTAATGTGTTGACTGTTGAGTCATTTAGATTCAAACACTTTTTTATTTTATGGGTGTACCGTATAGTATTCAGCAAAAAGGTAAATTAAGCATGTTGCGTCACTCGAGTTGAGGTTTTAAACTATTATGCCATTTTAACAATTAAGGGGTGTTAACTTTAAAATGTGCATTACGCCTTTTAGGCTCCATTCAGAAAAGGTGCGATACATACGCCATTTAGGGTAAATTTCAGAAATGGTGCGATACGCCATTGGTCAATTTTTAAAAAGTGGATACGCCTATTACGTCATTAGGGTCCATTTTTAAAAAGGTGCGATACGCCATTTTTGCCCATTAGGGTCCATTTTTAAAAAGGTGCGATACGCCATTTTTGCCCATTAGGGTCCATTTTTTAAAAGGTGTGACACGGGTGGGTAGCACTTGTGTATGAGAGTGACCCCCCCGGGGTTCTGAGCACCTTTTCTTATATTTACTATTCCATCCAATTTGTTTATCAAACCTCTAATTCTCTAATTTTGTATCTCATATGATTACAGATCCCATGGCCCTTTCCATTCTCCAGTTGAGGGCACTATAGGACTGGAGTGCACAGCGAAAGATCCCAACGAAAGACCAAACCAGACCATGTTGAATGATATCCGCAGCATCCGGGCGCGGCCAGAAGTCATTTCTGAAGAGGATGATTGGCAGATTAATCAAATAACGATTATTGTTGTCCTCGAAAAAAATGATCTTGTATGTAAATATTTGTAAATAAATGTGTACATAGTAGTTTAAAATCTGTTCGTGCGTTGAGTTTTCATTCGTAGTATGGATTCTATACAAAAACAAGTAAACAAAATTAATGTACTACATGTATATGAGTGCTATTTACTGTTGTTAACTGGCGGTGGAGGGAATAGCACGGAATGTTATACGTCCCGAGCAGGGGTGTCGATCCTGGGGGGGCAGGGGGGGGGGGGGGGGCGGTCGCCCCCCCCCCCCAATGAAAATATTGGGGGGGGGGGGCGAACATATCATTTCGCCCCCCCAATAATTCCGAAAATGAGGAAGAAAAAAATCGAGTGATATAATGCCAAAAAGGGGAAAGACACATTTATCAATAATTAATCTTCAAAATAGCCGTTTTTTTTAGTTTGAAAAGGACTGTAAATCTCTTTTTTGCCGCGCGCTTACAGTTTCTCATATTGCAAGTTTCATTTGGGTTGCGGGAACTCACCTTTGGAAATGTGTTGGGCAGCGTAATTTCTCAAACGCACACCTCAAACGAAGTTTATTAAACCCTCATCTATATATGTATAAATTGTCCAATAACGAACTTCCTGAAAGTTTTATGATAATATTTAAAAAGAATAATTATTTTCATACTCACCCCACTCGGCAGAGTGGTTCCTTTCATTTGCCACGAACGCGTACACTATTTGCCCAAAAAACAATTTTATTTTCTGGACCAAAATTCTGGAATGATCTTCCAAACGAAATTACTACAAGCCCCTCTCTCCGTGTATTTAAACGTAAATTAAAATTATTGTTATTGCTTAAGTACTCGAAATAATTACTGTTTAGTTGTTCTTTCAAGTTTCTATTGTTGTATTCTTATTCGGTTGGATCGATTGTAATACCCTTGTAATATTTCTTTCTATAGTGGTCTAAAATCAAAAAAAAAAAAAAACAAAAATTGTTGTTTGGCATGGCACCTTGTCTTTTTTCTTTTATTCTTTTTTTGTCTTTCTTTGTTCGTTTTCTTTCATTACATTTTGTTTGATTAAATATTGATTAGACACAATTACCCCTGGGAACCAAATGTTTTTACAAGCATTGCTTCTTTTTGGTTCCCCCATATTTCACGTTATGTTAATTACAAACAAATGATTGATTATGTAATATTTTATTGTATATTAGTCTACAATTTATTTATTTAATTGTATTTCGTTTATGAATGTATTGTTTGTTTGTATCATTACTTGTTCAACATTTATTTGTGAAATATGGAAATAAATTCAAATCAAAAATTCAAATCAGATAGCACACCGTCACAGAAAATAAAATAATCTCGGTACATATGCGCTGAACGCAAATCAAATTGGAATATCATGTCCCCCCACATTTGAAAAAGGAGCAGATTGTCCCCCTCCTTTTGTCATTATGTATGTTTGGTTCCATTACTTCATATTACGTGAAATTTCTGTCTCAGGTGTGCACCAAATCGCACAATTTCACGCCCAAAAATACAAAAGCTCCCTACTGTGGGAGGGGGACACCCCCTCCCACACCCTCCCCCGCTCGGTCGCTTCGCTGCCTCGCAATGTCTCCCCTACACTTTTGAGAAATTGTTGACGCCCTTGCTTAGTTTCATGGGAGCCCAATGCCCTAGACTATATCGATGGCTCTATAGTATACATGATCACGTGGATCCATCTCATGCAAGGCTCAGTCTTTTCCTCGCTATGCCCTTTAAAAATACGTTATGAGTAAGTTCACTATTTTATACAATTTTAACATCCATCCTAGGAGTAAATGTCTGAAATCTAAAAGCTTCCGGGGGCTCCGCCCCCTGGACCCTCATTATTGTCCCCAAATGTGGGTGCCCCCCAAAGTCAGGTCTTCGAGCCATCAAGACACTTTCAATGAGCGCATAATAAAACTTCCGGGCATGCCAATGTGGGGCTTTTAGTTCTCTCAGTGGTCACTCTGGAAATGTTTTCAAATTTCGCCCCCCCAATCTCAAAAACGGATCGACACCCCTGGTCCCGAGGGATTTTAAATGCTATTGAGGGAAGAGTAAATAAGTCCCGAGACGTAGTCAAGGGACTTATTTTCTTCACGAAATAGCATTTGAAATCCCGAGGGTAAGAACATTCCATGATTTTTCCGACAACAAAGTTAACAACTGTTTTTTGAAATCATAATCAGTTTCACTCGCTCACATCAGAAACACCCGCTTCACATCACATTCACACATTACAACCCAGAGTTCACCCACTATTCATGTGCACAACAGTCGATCGTGTGGCAAGCCGTTTTAACATTTATTCCTATTTCTTGATATCAAGAATTCAATTCTTGATATCAAGAATTACCATTGCTTTACAACAGAAAATCATTTCTTGATATCAAGAATTCATTTCTTGATATCAAGAAATCAATTCTTGATATCAAGAATTCATTTCTTGATATCAAGAAATCAATTCTTGATATCAAGAATTCATTTCTTGATATCAAGAATTCAATTCTTGATATCAAAAAATAGAATTCATGATATCAAGAATTAAATTCGTATTTCGAACGCAAGACTATTGCAATAATTAGTTTGATATCGAGCGCAAAAGTAATGCAAAAATTCACAATTGATTTCGAGCGCAAAAGTAATGCAGAAATCCACTCTGATTTCGTGCTCGAAAGTTGTGCACTAATTCATTGTGATTTGATTTCGAACGCAAAAGTTGAGCACGAATTCATCCTGCCTGAGCGGTGCGGTGTCGAAAGTCAATGTATCGCGAGAATTCAACTAATGCAAGAATGCATGTTGCCAGCTTGCAGTGCATTGACTGTCTCGGTGATTTTCCTTGTATAAAATTTTCATTTCATACTTTTCAATCATATGTTTATTTAGACCATTGCTTAATGTTCCATTGATAATGTTGGATGTGATTCTTTCTAGTTTAATTACTTGTAAAAAAAAACATACAAAAACGCGTCTTTGAAAAACGTAAAACGGCAACATATCAAGAAATCATTTCGTGATATGTTGCCAATATACAATGCGCAAACCTGTAGCAAAGATTACCACGTGTGTAATGATATTTTCACATTTTTACTGCGCAATTCATTTCAAAATAATATTGATCACGTCAGTTAACATAATACTGTCAGATTTGATCATTTTTAGCAAAAAGACATCTAAATGGACTCACAAAACACGCATTGTAAACATAACAAATTGGCAACATATCATGAAATCATGCGGAACTAATGAATTTGTGATATGTTGCCAAATTGTGCATTTAACAATGCGTATTTTGTAAGTCTTTTTAGAAGTTATTTTGCTTTAAAAATATTATATCTGACGTTACTATTTCAACTAAAATACAAGTAATATTTTACAATTGATCATTCAGAAAAACACATGGACATATTTATTGCACAAGGGAGAATCATTGCAACAGGTTTGTGCACGTTTATTGGCAGCATATCACGAAATAAACGCACGTGGCCGATATATGGGCTCAGATACTCGCAGTTTTGTTTACTTTGGCTCTAGTGAGAGTCGTATAGCGTGGTGTGTACACGTGTGTGTGTGTGTGTCCAAGGAGGTACTATACCTCCTTGGTGTGTCATAGAGCTCTTTCCCATACAGCTATATGGTGTGTGTTCATAAAGCACGTCCTGAATCTAGACTAGACACCGCACCGTTCAGGATGTATTCCTGCTCAAAGTTTGCGTTCGAAATCAAATTGTATTCCTGCTCAAAGTTTGCGTTCGAAATCAAATTGTATTCCTGCTCAAAGTTTGCGTTCGAAATCAAATTGTATTCCTGCTCAAATCTTGCGTTCGATATCCAAATGAATTCTTGATATCAAGAAATCGAATTCTTGATATCAAAAAATAAATTCTTGATATCAAGAAATGAATTCTTGATATCAAGAAATGAATTCTTGATATCAAGAAATCGAATTCTTGATATCAAGATTTACCATTGGTTAACAACAGAAAATTATTTCTTGATATCAAGAATTCGAATTCTTGATATCAAGAATTCGAATTCTTGATATCAAGAAATGAATTCTTGATATCAAGAATTGAATTCTTGATATCAAGAAATGAATTCTTGATATCAAGAATTGATTTCTTGATATCAAGAAATGAATTCTTGATATCAAGAAATGATTTTCTGTTGTAAAGCAATGGTAATTCTTGATATCAAGAAATGAATTCTTGATATCAAGAAGTCGAATTCTTGATATCAAGAAATAGGAATAAATGTTAAAACGGCTTGCCATACGATCGGCGTACTTAGTTTGCCTCTCTCCGCACTAATATAACAACATTATAGTCAGGTTCACTATGTAAAGTTGTAAACTTTTTGGGGGGATTTGTAAACCTATACATTTTTGGAATCTGTATAGTATAAGAAGTCAGAAAACCAATGTTTACAATTTGCCGGAAGCATTTATGGCGGCCATCTTGGATTTTCAAAATGGCCGCCATAACAATAGGTGTTTCTCATTATCTCAGCTTCCAGGTGGCCTAGAGTAATGATTTTAATGGCTAAACATATGTTTTCAGGGATGGGGAAGACAGTGGTACAATGTAAAATAAGATAAACATAACCAAAAAGCGGCCATCTTGGATTTTCAAAATGGCCGCCTTGAAAATCAGTGTTTTTCAATATTTCAGCATTCATGTGGCCTAGAGTCATGATTTTAACGGTTAAACATCCATTCTCAGGGACTAGGAGGCCAGTGGTACAATGTAAAATTAGTCAAACATAAGGTTCCACAAGCGGCCATCTTGGATTTTCAAAATGGCCAACTTTAAAATCAGTGTTTTCAATATCTCAGCATCTAAGTGGCCTAGAGTCATGATTTTAATGGCTAAACATATATTTTCAGGGATTTGGAAGCCAGTGGTATGAATTAAAATACCGTAAGCTACACACAACCACACAGCGGCCATCTTGGATTTTCAAAATGGCCACGAAAATGCGTTTTGTTAACTATTTCGGCATGCAAGTGGCTTAAAGTCATGATTTTAACGGCTAAACATACATTTTCAGGATGAGGAAACCAGTGCATGGTGCAAAGCAAATGAATCTAAACATTACCCCAAAAGTGGCCATTTTGGATTTTCAAAATGTCCACCTTGAAAATACGTTTTTTCTCACTATTTCAGCATCCAAGTGGCTTAGAGTCATGATTTTAATTGGTAAACATACATTTTCAAGATGAAGAAAGCCAGTGGTTTAAAGTAAAGTAAGCTTAACATGATATAGATTATAATGTTAGTTTCATTATGACAGATGTTCTTAATGGTTCAGAACTTCAATGTGTAGCACGTTACACCTCTAGCATGTCTAGATAGCTTATTGACATATTTATGCAGAGTCTTTGCATTTCATCATCCTCGTCACTGTCACTGGTCGACAACATATTATTCCTACAGTCCTCGTCATTCTACACTGGCAGAGGTATATGCATGATAAATTATCGGACCTACACGAGCATCAATATTTTGGAACAGTTTGCTTGGGTCCTACTAATTAGCGCGAACAAGTGCAAAATAATGCGACAAGCGCGAAGAAGTGCGAACCTGCTGTGTCATTGTAGTAGCCATGCTGCAGCGGATCCCGGAACTGGTGCAGAGCAATACCTGCCTGGCCCCATAATGTGGCATGGATCTGGAATCGTTGGATGTGCTGCTTGAGATGCAATGCTGACATATCCGCCTGCTTTGAGGTAGACTTGCATTATGCAGGTTGCCTTGCCTATGTGATAGAACCGTCCCGTGTTGTCTTCCCCCTTGAATGCATGGAAGGCTGGTAAAGCCTTTGCTCTTTCTGAACCTAGAGCTGTCTATATTGGCTGCACTGAGACCACTCCGGACGCCATTTCTCAGCAGAAGGTCATAGTGTGCTATGACCGACTCTGCATCAGGTGGGTTACTCTTTGAAATCAGCGCGGCATTGTGTATGAGCAGTGTATCCGCCTCTTCATGATTGTTGTCCTCGCTTTTCAGCTCGCTGTTGCTCCTAGTTCGTCCTGTGGTAGATGCGATAATCAGCGTTGACGAGCCTTGGTTGTACTCCAGTGTTTTTGCTGCAAGATACTCAGTCAGGTCAGCCTTCGTTCTGAAAGGGGAAAGGAACCGGCTAATTGGGATGTGATTGATGTTGGTGTCATCTCTGGTCTGATAATGGATCAGATCCTTCCCTTGACTCTGTTTCTCACTTGTGGTATTCTTCAGGAAATCAGCTTTGTATGTCTCCAACACCAGAATGATATAATCACACAGTATGGTATTGAAGCATTCATTGAGGTAATTGACTGTCACTACCAGACTAATCTCTCTGATAAGATCATTCTGGTCACTGCTGGTGTATGAAAAAAACAAGCCTGATTCCCTGAAGAATACCACAAGGGAGAATCAGAGACAAGGAGATTTTCCGATCCAATATCATATATCAGAGATGACAACAACATATCACATTCCAATTATGACCCGTTTCTTTTCCCACGACAAAACGAAGACTGATCCTACTGCGTATCTGACAGCAAAAACACTGGAGTACAACCAACATGACCGAGCATGGTGGATCAGCGGTTGGAATGTCCGCCTCGTGCACGGGAGGTCCCGGGTTCGATCCCAGACCGGGTCATACCAAAATGGTACCTTCTGCCTTCTAGCCAGGCGCTCGGCATCTATATAATGGAGAAGGGAATTTTAATCACACAATTTACCAGAGGACTGGCCGGCCCCTTCTGTAGCTTTCGCTACATTTTGTAGACGTGTGGCATAGGGCTAATGAATCGGAGATAGGCGCCGCCTTGCCAACATTGGCAAGGGAAGGTCTTTAACTCTTAACTTTTTAACAACCAACATGACCAGGGCTCGTCAAAGCTGGATATTGCATCTGCCACAGGGCGTATTAGGAGCAACAGCGAGATGCAAATCGAGGACATTGATCACGAAGAGGCGGATACACTGATGATCCACAATACAGGCATCAAAGATAAGCCTGCCTGAGGCAGAATTGGTGGTTTTAATTCCATACACTGATGTTCTGGTGCTGGTCATGGCACTATTCCTTTGCTGAGAAACCCGTCCATGTCGATGCCTTCGGAGTAGTCCAAGTACAGCCAATATAGGCAGCTCTAGGTCCAGAAATGCAAATGCTATTCTAGCCTATCACGCAATCACAGGGGCAAGCAACACAGGACGGTTCTATTGCATAGGCAAGGCAACCAAGCTGCAAGTCTACCTCAACAGGTGGAGAAGTCATCAATGCACTGTAGTTGCTTTTAGATGCCGCTGAAGTCACTGAAGATCGGCTGTCATCACTTTCTACATTCGTCTGTACTGCATACGCACTAAAGGGCATCGATATTGCATCCCGAGTTGTTCAAGCAGCACATTCACTGAGTCCAGATCCGGGCCACATTATGAGGTCAAGAAAGCCTTGCTCAGCAGCCGTTCCTGGATCCACTGCAGCATGACTTCTACAAGGACACATCTGCGCTGATCAGGTAAATCCGGTCCTCCCAACCTTCAAATCCATCATCGAGATGGTGAGATGCCAGTGCAGAGAAGACTGTTCAACATTGATGCTATTGTAGGACCAATAATTTACCATGCA
>JBAMJV010005657.1:0-35544 GCA_037951105.1 Echinarachnius parma | reverse complement strand
AATGAGAAAAGGCATAATAACATATTATTACTTCTATTGTCATACAATTAAATACAAGTTATATAAATTATTAAGGCAGTAATATGTATGCAGGCAAATTAGTGTATGTGTTTATGAATTAACAAACTCGTAAAAACGTATTATCATTATTCTTATATCAATAATTATTATTACCATCATTTATATGTTGTTATTGTTGATATTATCACATTTGGTGCAATATTAATCAAAATTCAGATTATTATCTTAATTTCTTTTTCAATTCTGAAATAACTTATACTGTAGATAATACACTGAACAAGTTATCATTATTTTTTCAAACATTATTGTCTTCGTTTTGGCCCCTTTTAGTGTCTGTGGCGTTGAAAAATTAAATATACATTTCCTAAAAACATTACATTAGACATGTTAACGTTCCACAATAGACGTTCAGCCGAATTATTTAATGTTTGTTCATCGATATTCAAACAAATTTGTGTAAACTAATCAACTATACCATTACTGATTAAATTAATTTAGTCCACTTGGAACTATTTACAGTATATAAAATAACGGTTATGTTCATTGAGTTACATCAATTATTATAATATAAGTATACAGCGTGTCTATGCAATTACATGTAATATGAGAGTGTCTCTAAAAAGTGATATTTTGATAATAGATGTATAGATCATTGTACAGTGTGTTTACAATTTAATGTTCCTTTTTTGTAAGTATAAGTGACACATTAAAATATGTAAATATAGAAGAAATTAACCAACTGTTCCTCTTGCATTATGTTCTTTATTATAATATTTACATACACTTCAACCGACAACGGAGGAACACAAGTTGCGTTGTGGCTCAGGGCGATTTCTTCTTCATTCAATATTGCAGCTGGGAAACGCCCCACCCCCTAAAAATGAAATGTACGCTCTTATTACCAACCATGTGAAAGAATATAATTTTACTAATATGGGATTATACAAATTTGGCCAAGAAACCGCCTAATAATTGATATATTTGCAAAATTATAAATCTATCTAATATATACTGCGGATTGATATGATACAGCCAACGCGGAATCGCGCATACGCTACGTGCAAATGACGGCGTGCGTTACACGAGGTGTTCGCTATACGGGCTTGTCCCCAGTTTGTCGATATCTCTAGCCCAGCGCTTGCGGCGCGGACAGGTACGAACGGGCGGTGGATTTATAAATTTCACGGGCGGGTATTGGATTTCTTCCGATATTTCTGATTTAACGATGCTTAGGTTCGGATTTTACCACACAAGCCCTATTTAAATACTTAATCAACAATATTGATCAATATATATGTTTTCGGCTACTTTCCCAAAACTGGTATTGGGCTTTAAAAAATGATGATTATACGCACTCTTAGACCTGTAATGCCCAAAGAGCCCCGAAATCATATTAGAACGTAACGTACCCTGTAATTTCTCATAGTACGTTGTAAAACGAATTTCAGAGGGCGACGAATATACAGGTAACACTAAAGTAGCCCCCGAAACGAGGCATAGATGGGGGGGGGGGGGGGGGGCACAGGGGCACATCCCTCAATTTAATTTACAAAAACAGTGCAACAAAACATAATGGGAAATACCTTTATACAAAATAAAGAAATATATAAGAGTGCGTGCTTTACATGCTGAATGGCACAAAATGCCTTTAACAACTGCACATACCGTAAACCGACTTTGGCCACATTTTGAGACGGATGTATTTTCATCAAGTTTTACTCTAGTGAACTTATGTCTGATTCTATGCATTATGCTATAACAATATATTTGACACAATAAGAAATTTGTTCTAAAAGGTGAGGCTTGATGAAAATAGATTCATCTCAAAAAGTGGCAAAAGTCACCCGACCGGCCCGGCGGCCCCCAAAAAATAAAAACACTCAGATTTTCATATAAAGTGTCATATTATCAATGTAATATTTCCCATTGATAATTAATCACATGCTACAGAAGAACAATTATATGCAAAATTAAGTAATATTTATGGTAGATTTTCTGTCTCTATCCCCTCACTTCGCTCTTCTCTCTCTCTTATCTGTTCCCTCTGCTCTGTTCTCCATCCCGGGGGGGGGGGGGGGGGGGGTGGGGTCACTCTCATACAAAAGTGCTACCCACCCGTGTCCATCAACCTCTGAAATGGACCCTTTTTGTGGGGTTTTTCTAATGAGTGCTGGAAACCAACCATTTTGTAAGGAAAACGTCGACGACGTGCACCTGAAAAGGTACACTTTTTGTGTTTTTTTCTTTCTAATGAGTGCTGAAAACCACCCCTTTTTAAGGAAAACGTCAACAACGCAGGATAGCTAAAAAATGATATCCTTTCGACGCTGTTTTGGACGTGGTTGAATTGCGTAGACAGTCATGTTGGGAGTGACCCCACCCCCCCCCCCCCCCACCCCCCCCCCCGAGTTGTCCATCTAGCCCATTGCCTTCGGGAAACCTGGCATACTGTGTACAAATATATCTAAAAGCTAAAATTAAAACGAGGTGTTTGGGATAATGGATAATGGAAAATACCTTGTTGTATCAAGTATCTTGTTATATCAGGGAGAAAAATATAAAGAGCATTGTTACATCAGGGGGGTGTCGCAAAAAGAGTTGCTATCAATTGCAAAGTTGTGATTAATCGCAAGTCAGAAAATATGCTCATTTGAGCCAATAAAGTTTGCGCATTTACTGGGCGAATTTTATGACTTGCGATCAGTCGCAAGTTTGCGATTGATCGCAACTCTTTATGCGACACCCCCCTGAGCTCCTTACAACAAGGTTCCATTGTACTTTTACATGAAATTTAAATAAATGAAAATAGTAATTAACATTTTGAACAAATACAAATTAAACAAATAAAAACACTCACATTTTCGTATAAAGTGTCATAATCAATTTAATATTTCCCATTGACAATTAATCACATGCTACAGTAGATCAAATATAATGTATGAAAAATTAAAGTAAATTCAAACTAACTAGAAATATGTCAAATAAGGGAAAATCAGCAAAGAAAATTGGGTTTTCAGACCTCTGGTTTGGTGCTCTAACCTACTGATAGTGAACCTTCCAAGAAACCTGTTTCAATGCTTGGTCAGAAGCTATATGGAAGCCTAATTTCCTTTGCTCATTTTTTTCAAAATTATGTAAGTTATAGAATAATAGTCTGTATGTCAAAATTGTGTGTTTTCAGTTTTAAGTAGTTATTAAAGGGGAAATAAATGCATGAAATAAAGACCCACTTATGAATCTGAGAAAAAAAAAGTACCAAGAATTCCATAATTAGAGTGGGGAATACCAGTATAAAGAAGAACAGCTGAACAATAATTCAAAGGGTTGGCAATGTATATTATGATGGGGGTAATAAAAAGTGAAATGCTTTATAGAGATTGTACTACACAAATCAAACATATTGTAATTATTTGTTGCTTTTATAGCAAAAATATTTATACTTCAAAGGCTGAGGTGCTATAAAATCAAACAAATATTGCAATAGGTTTGATTTGTGTAGTGCCTAATATGATACAGTATCATCTTGTTTTGTATTTTTAGGGGTCGGCCGACGTTCACAGGGCACCGAAACCTGCTCCCAATTCAGCAATTTTCGCCCAACTCCTTTTGTTTACTGACGGGGGGCCGGATTTCTGATCACTGATGTTCATAGCGTTCTCTCGAGCCCCGTCCAATATGTGACAGGGTAGATTTCAAGCGAAAAATACGCTCGACTCCCTGACGGATTTGAAATTCAGCGACTCTCTGGCAATCTATAAATTCGGCCGGGGACCATTGGATTTGTGACGCCACTTTTATTACCCCGGTCATAATATACATTGCCAGCCCTCACACAATTTTTACTGCGCCTAAAATGATACAGCCCACACACATTGCATGCACCATCTCCACTCCCTGAGGAGCATTCCGCCCAAGTGGTTCGAAATGAGATAGCGATGGCGTTCAATCTTGCAGGGCAATGTGACATACAACTGGAGGATATAGAGTTGGTCATAATTTAAGTTATGTAAATATATGTTTTTTGGCAAATATATTAACTTATTAAATTAATATCATACTTAAAAATGTGTTTTTCTTCCGTTGATAAATAGATTTGAATAATGATTCTACCATTCAAATTGCAAAGATGGCATGTTGCCATCCCAACTAGAGCACTACATAACATAGTCGTCCAGATTCCAGACAGTGTTCCCAGTTGATAATTCATGATGCTGCACTAAGCCGAGAGAGGGTGTGCTATTTGTGACCGGCTATAGCAAAACCCGGCACTTGTCGGTAATTCATGTTTTGTAGAAATGGGCATTTTAAGTAAAATTAAAACAATCATATCTTCGCCAATTATTGACCAATTAGTTAGAACAAAGCATGAAATGAAAGCTTGTGATGAGGCCTTTGTAATGGTATGAAAATCTACATTTTGATTTTTACCGACAAGTTCCTGGTTTTGCTATAGCTGGTCATATTTATTAACTACAGCTGGCTACTAGAAGGAGTGAGTTTAGCTGGCCGTAACTAACAAATAACATGCCCTCTTTCGGTCGTGGATTATCAATGACAATGAGGATTTAACAAATGATAACACAGTCAGGAACTCCGACTACACATAACACCAACACTGATGTGGACTCACAGAAATACACATCTCATGATGAGGAACGAAGATCTGATAATTTGCTTTGTATCCCTTTTATTATTACCCATTCTTGACAAAGCCTACAAGTTTGTTGCCCCTAAAAGAAGATACTGGCCAAAAGTACTATACATACCTCTCTGGGCGAAAATTATCTTAACACGTGACTGCATTTCGACCAATCAAATG
Source organism: Echinarachnius parma (assembly GCA_037951105.1). NCBI lineage: Eukaryota > Metazoa > Echinodermata > Echinoidea > Clypeasteroida > Echinarachniidae > Echinarachnius > Echinarachnius parma. The sequence goes on along the minus strand of JBAMJV010005657.1, from coordinate 30,704 downwards.
GCTAGAACATTCTTGATATGAGGAATATCGTATTATATGTAAAATATTTAAATAGAGGTATAATGTCCATGCATAAACGTATAATAATCACAAATTACCTCATCTATGTAGTCCTGAAGTACAAACGGGGCACACTGAGATTTTGTACATGATTAGTCCAGTCAGCTTTGATCTCATGAGCCAAAATTCTCGTAGACTCTATGGTCCGAATTCTCATCAGTGGCACAAATTTAGTCTGGGCTAAAAAGACCATTTCCCATCTGTGAAATTTTACGAGCTTATTAATGTTTGTCATATGATGACATAAATGGTACCCTGGGGTACCAAACGAATATCCGCCATTTTGTTTAATTATTTATTTATTTTTTAGGGCTGTACCAGGGTATAGCGTGCATACAATCGCGCGCTGCACTGCATACACCACGCAATACGGTTGCGCTTCGAGTGGACACAAGATGACGCTACACAACGCGATACCCCGGGGTACCGCGTGTGTCATCATATGCCACGGGAGATATTCTAATTGTTTCTTTTCATTATCCGATCCATCCCTCCATTTCTGCTTTAGGCATCAGGACGAAGGGCATGTTGACATTCCAGTCATAGTATAAGCAGTCTCACCAGTAATTATAATGTCCTGGATGATCCAGGATGCAATATTACTTGTGACCAGTTATACTATAACTGGGTCCTGTTGCAGAAAGAGATACAATGGTTTGAAAGTTACAATTGATTGTAAGTCAGAAACTTGGAACACATTTACTATCTGGCTTACAATTAATTGTATCGCTTTCTGCAGCGTGGCCATGGAATGTCAAAAGACACCTTTTCTGGATGGATTCGCAGAGGGGTCTGCATTGAAAAGAAAGACAAAGGACTTCTTAACTTACACAGGTGCAACATGGTCCAAACAGTTACTGGTAATTTCAGTCTCTTCAGTCAGTACTCAAGTTGTGCCACTGATGAGAATTCGGGCCTACATCAATCATTCCAACAAAATACAGGTAGAAAGTTGTATAACTTATATCTGTCCAAAATAATCTTTTGAAAACAAAAATGGGTATGACAGAAAACCCCAAATTAAAATGCCTAGAGCACAAATACCCCGGTCCCAAACATTAACAGACATATATATATATTATTACATAATCATGCCGTTATAGAAAAATAAGTGTTTTCTATATGTACAAATTGCCACTCATTGTACCATCGTTTACGAACATATAAAAATAAGTATTCTACCTTGCCTGAAGTATGAAACTACATAAGTAAATTCATCAATATATCTATTACATGCTTTCTGTAGAGTTAATGATGTTGGTCTGCATCGGTGTAAATGAGTTTGACTGGTCTTGCCTTGATTACATACAAATTAATAATAATATGAAGATTTATATAGCGCAGCTACTATAAATATATACTCTACTGCGCTTAAATTATTATTTAATTATTATTACCCATGGTCAACAGGTACATTTCAAACCCACACAATGAGTTGCGTACTTTCTCAACTCCCCGGGGAGCATACTAGCCGAGCTGTCACTGATGATGGCGCTAAGGCTAATTAACAACCGACCATGGTACCCATTTATACACCTGGGTAGAGAACAGCAATTGTGGATTAATTGTCTTGCTGAAGGACAAACGCAGTGGGCCTACATGCTTATATGTGACCTCACACCACAAAAACGACCAATCGGTCAGGAAAATGATTTTGCTGATTTTTCACATGACATTAAATTTGAAGTCATTACCTTTAAAATGCTAAATTGTTTGTCATATTCGGACTAAGCAAACCCTCTCAAAATGAGCGCCAAAGATTTGGATTATGGCTGAAGCAGTGTATCAGATAATAATTATATCTTATTTTGGGAATATCTATCAACAATAAAAGAGAGCTACCTTCTGTTACACAAGGCTCCTAAGGCCCACATATTTGTGGTTTGGTAGTCCTGCACTTTAACTAGAAGAAGACTAGTTATGTGAAGTGTACAAGAAAGAGCATAAATGTCTCTATTTTTAAAGCCTTATTTTGTTACTCTACCTGCTTTAGTTATTTTTTAATGATTTGTATCATTACGTTAATCGCTATAATTTAAAAAAATCCTTAAATTGGCAACACATTGTGATATTTTAAAAACACATATTCGCGTTCAAATTGGCAACTTTGCGGCAAAGTCGCTTCATATTTGTCTTAAATAGTAATTACTAAATATTTTCCACCTATTTTTATGTCATTAATAGGTCAACAAAATTTAGGAGTTGCCAATTTGTAGAGGAAAACAATGATCAATTTTGCCTTAAAATAGCTCTCGTCCTTGATGGGTTAAAGATGATGATCTCGGAAGTACAATAAAGGACTTTGCACCCTTCTCTTTCTAACCTACAAAATGAACTTGACGCTACTTTCCATCTTGGGTCAATACTTCAATAGATAAAGCAGTAATCATAAAGTGACTTAAATCATTTGCAATATAATTGCTGTATATATTTGTGCATTTTTAATAGTTGAATAAATCAAATCAAATCAAATCAAATCAAATACAAATTAGTTTCTTCCACCCAGCGTGAGTCCTCAACGAGTCAAATCATTAGTGCAAAGATCGCCCTCTACAAATGTGATCTGGCAAGTTCAGTGCGAGAAAAATAATATATCTAAGACAACTACGCACTACATTAAATCATATCATATCTAAAACTGCAATAATAATAATAATTGTATATATAAATAATGCACACAAATTTGTAAGCAGACACTTGTGGCGCACAATTATCATTATTTCCACTGGGGGGATGTTTCACAAAGATCCTAAGTTGATCTTAGCACTAAGATGGTCTTAAATATTATGGAAAGCCATTAGTGTCTTGAAACAGTTTGTTGAAATGCATAAAATGTTGATTCAAATCATATATATTTTCTAATTATCAAAGAGATTCATAATCTTCACATAAAATTCATGAAATCTCGTTGATAATTAGAAAATATATATGATTTGAATCAACATTTTATGCATTTCAACATAACTTTGATAAAAACTGTTTCAAGACACTAATGGCTTTCCATAATATTTAAGACCATCTTAGTGCTAAGATCAACTTAGGATCTTTGTGAAACACCCCCCTGGTCATCTGGGCACGATTCAAACCCGCACAAATTATCTTGTGCACCTTCTCAACTGCCAGGGGAGCATACTAGCCGCGAGCAACCATGTTGGCGCATCAGTCTAATTTACACCTGACCAAGTACAATTTTATTTTCTTGATCTTAAAACTGGCAGGGGTAATGTGACATACATAAACAGCTAACAGGAATTGGCAGGACGTGGATGGGGGGGGGGGGGGGGGGGGGGGGGGGGGGCAGGGTCATGTGCAAAACAAATGCGTGTATTGTGACAATTACAAACAAAAGTGTAAACAATTATTGTCCAACTACACACTACTTCACAAAGACAAGAAAATGAGTTAGTGATGAAGATATCAAATTGAGATGGCACTGTGAATAATTCAGCTATACATGTAGGTAGTTCAGAATGTTACAAAGAGGATCTAATTTTAAAATACGTCTCAATCCAGATTTCAGCTTGAAAATTTATCATATTAATTGACTGAATATTAAATGTTCAGTATAAAATTTATATTATTTGGAATGTATAATATTACATATCAAAAGAATGCAAGATCTTGACTATTAGTTTTTTAATAAATTCATTGCAATAATTTCATGTGCATCTCTTACTCATTTATATCATGATTTCAAGCTATAATCATTTACTTTATAATCTTGATTTGGCCACTTTACAAAAATAGATCTAAATAGATTTGTTTTTAAACAAAAGGCAGGAAAACGTTTTACATTTTGCAATTAAGCACACAATTGTAAAGGCGGACATGCTAATCAGTTTTATAACTGTATACAGCCAGCACAAATTACCATGGTGACCATGATTTGAAGAAAAAAATGTACAAAATTCTTTATAAGAAGTTAACAAAATCAAAATGGCAAGATGATGTTAATGTTGATAATTATTTCTCAAGCTGAAAGAGGAATAGATCCATAATTGGACATTTACAGCAATTGGAATATATAGAGCTGGGACCAGCAAAATACCCTTGTTATAAGAGAATATTGTGATACATCAGGGGGGTGTTTAATTATACACTAAAATCGATTTTAGCATCTTTTTAACCACTAAAATGTGATCCTAAAATTGATTTGAATGTTTAGTGAAACACCCTGCAGAGCTCTTTATAATGACCACGGTTCCACTGTACTTCGGATTTATAGTTTTGAACATGTTCCCAAATTTGGATGTGCTCATGAGACCAGATGATGCTAAATTCACACAATCTCAGTCGCACCTCAACACAAGCAATCCATTATCATACTGGGAGACCGCCTATAATCAGCTCTATGAGATGGTTTCCATGTATTGAAAAATTGTCTTTCATCATACTCCGTATAGGCTACAGATTTGGCTAATGCCGTTGTCATAAATGTACTTCCGCCGACTGTTGTCTGCGTATATGCTTGGCCGCCTCTCTGGCGCGGTCCTCGTGTTCCCGCGCCTTGTTGTACAGCATCACCCCAAAGACCACAATTAGAGTTCCTAGTCCGCTAAACAGGGTCACAGGGTTCCCAAATGTCAGGATGGAGAGCCATATTAACACTGATCTCTTCACTGTGTTGGCAACACTGCAACAAAATATATAAACACAAAGGAAATTTTTAGTTGAATTCAAATAAGGGGAAAAATAGCGAAGAAATTTGGACTTAAACCCAAACACCACAATTAGAGTTCCTAGTCCGCTATACAGGGTCACAGGGTTCCCAAATGTCAGGATAGACAGCCATATTAACACCGATCTCTTCACTGTATTGGCAACACTGCAATATAAATAAAAACACACAAAGGAACTTGTAAGTTCAGAAGCATTTGAATACATGGAAAAATGAGCAAGGAAATTTGGACTTGAAACCCCAAACACCACAATTAGAGTTACAAGTCCGCTAAAGAGGGTCACAGGGTTCCCAAATGCCAGGATGGACAGCCATATTAACACCGATCTCTTCACTGTATTGGCAACACTACAAAAAATATATAAACACAAAGGAAATTGTTAGTTGAATTCAAATAAGGGGGTAAATAGCGAAGAAATTTGGACTTAGTTTCTTTGAGTTGATATGTTTATAAATAATATTAGATGCAGGTCCCTCTGGGAGAACAGAGCAAAAGGGCACTGAAGAGGCTAACCTGGATAAATAAGACTAAAAAAAATATTTAAATTTTTTTTCTTTTTTTCTCGCAATTTGGGGCTTATAATTCCGAATTCTGAAAGGGCATTAAAAAATCGGAATGGTTGGCAGGTATGTAATTTGCATATTTGTGTTGTATTGTACACACTAATATGCTTTTTGGACAAATAAATAAATAATAATAATAATAACATCGACAAAACTGACACAGAACGAGCTAGCAGCTGCAGTTCCCATACACTTTGTTGCATTCTCTGGGAGTATTTCAGCTGTGTGCAGAGTTATGTTAATCAGTTTATATAGCAAATATCACTTTTCATGTTTGCTCATTACAAGGTCATGTAACATATATATCCATTTCAAATGGAATTTTCACATATCACTTTACGGACATATCGGATTACAGAAATACACATTGTATAAACCGTACCCTTTGTTAGTTTTTGCACATGTCAACACGAGTCATACTCAATATTTCCTTTGATTACAACAATGCCCAGAAATTAAAGGGAACCACCACCCAAAAACAATTTTCTTATAAATGAAATGTAATAGTTTTAATAGTCACTAGATTCCCTTTAATAGCTCTGGATTCAATACATCAATGCCCAGAAATTAAAGGGAACCATCACCCAAAAATAATTTTCTTATAAATGAAATGTAATATAGTTTTAGTAGTCCATTCCACCAACAAGTTCAGACAAATTGGTTGCCAGACAAAAAACTAAGTAATTTGAAAACCCATCATGATACTATATAGTTATTGTTCTGCCTTAGGGCCCAGTTGGGGAGGTAATATTTACAAAATGTTCAAATTCAAGTTGCCTGAAATCTAATTCTGATGGCCCCAAACAAAGAAAGACATTTGTTTACTCTGTTATATCTGGTAGCCCATTCAAGCAAGTGGAATTAAGCATCGATAACGTTTGGTGGCCCAAAGCTAATTTTGAGTGGCCCAGGGGCCAGGGGGGTGTTTCACAGAGATCCTAAGTTGATCTTAGCACTAAGATGGTCTTAAATATTATGGAAAGCCATTAGTGTCTTGAAACAGTTTTGTAAAAGTAATGTTGAAATGCATAAAATGTTGATTTAAATCATATATATTTTCTAATTATCAAAGAGATTTCATGAATTTTATGTGAAGATTATGAATCTCTTTGATAATTAGAAAATATATATGATTTGAATCACCATGTTATGCATTTCAACTTTTATAAAACTGTTTCAAGACACTAATGGCTTTCCATAATATTTAAGACCATCTTAGTGCTAAGATCAACTTAGGATATTTGTGAAACACCCCCAGGGCCAGCGGGCCTATGCTTATTTCATGTTTATAAATGCTCCCCAGGGAGTGGAGATGGTGCAAACAAAGTGTGCTGGTTTGCATTGTATCCTACGACTGGGGTAATAATAGTGTAGAGATAATGTTCTATCATGATAGGCGCTATATAAATTGAACCTATCATTATTATCATTACATGCATACCTATGTGTAACTGGCGATATCCGCCCCATGAGGGCATAGGCTGCGATGCTCTGTAAGTGGAAGAAGACGCCATCGATGATGAGAGCGGAGACCAGGACATGGTCAGGGGCACCGTCCTTGAAGGGAAGCTCCTGCGATGTCGAAAGAGATCAGGAGAGTAATAATGGTCATTGTGTTTGATTTATTTCAACCATTAAAGTAAAAATACAAGTCAGTTCAAAAGAAATATATAAACAGAATTAGATGCAATGTTTGTAAGAAATCCTGATCACGATGTAAAGCTTATTGTTCAATTTCGAATTTTTTGAAAACCTGGAAATTAATTAATCAATCAATCAATCAATCAATCAAGAAAGAAAGAAAGAAAGAAAGTCAAAGAAAATAAAAGTTAGGATCCTTTAGAAGCTGTATCTGCCTATAATCGGGGCTCTGTTTAACTGCCCCTATTAATAGTAAAACCAATTGCATAGCTACAGAGGGAGGTTTTAGTTCACATCATATGAGAATGTTCCTAGTATTTTATATAGACTATACTAGAAACACAAACTGGAACTGTAATAACAATCAAGTGCTGTTTCTTTTTGTAGTATGCCCACTTAAAACACACAACAGAAATTACTTTTAATAGTACATTATCAATGAAAAATTCACTCGCAAATTGGTATTTTTTAACCATTAGAACTGCACACTGTCAATATACAGTATGTTCTTGTATATATATATAGGTCATTTGCCAAATGAAATACATGTTACAATAATGATAATAATACTTATACTAATACTAAAAATACTACTAATAATGATAATAATAATAATAATAATGATAATAATAATAAAAACTAGATGGATCTTCGACTGCGCGCAGTCGAAAATGATGCCTCCGCCATTACGCAATTTATTTATATCAAGCCCAAATCAACATGTACACTGAATTAATTCTGTCAACTCAATTTTGATGGTACTCTGTCTTTTAGATCTTGACGTATCACAATTATGAGTTATAAGTGACCTTGACCTTTGCCCTAATGACTACAATTGTTCCCTAAGATACATTCAGGTATCAAGTTGGATTGAAATCTGATATTCAGTTCTTGAGATTTCCAATCACAAGCTACTTTTACATATAATGAGCCCTGTGACCTTCGACCTTTGACCTCAAAATCTAATCAGTTCATTGGCTCCCCTAGAAACATACAAGTACCATGTTTGGTCAGAATCCATCAATTGGTTCTTGAGATAACGGGATCATGAGCTATTTTTGCATATATAATGAGCTCTGTGACCTTTGACCTTTGACCTCATGACCCCAAAATCTAATCAGATCATCGGCCCCCCAAGATACATACATGTACCAAGTTTGGTCAGAATCTGTCAATCCGTTCTTGAGATAACGCGGACGGACGGACGGACGTGCGGACGGACGTACGGACAGACGGACGGACAACCCGAAAACATAATGCCTCCGGCAACTTCGTTACGGAGGCATAATAATAGTAACAATAATAATGATAATAATAATAATAATAATAAAACCAACAATGATAATACTACTAAAACTTACGGTAATAATACAAATAATAACAATAATGATAATAATAACGGTACTTTTAATTTCATAACTGTCTATTTCACTATCTATGAATTATTATATGACAGGGAAGACAAGCAACAGAAACACTCAAGTTAAGTGAAAGTTAATATATAATACATACCAATATAAAATACCACGATGGTATAAGAAGTATAACAGCTGCAGTACTAGTGTAAAATTGCAACTCGGGAGGACTGGTTAAAGAGAGAAGAAGTTAGAAAAGTTAAGAATATAATAATCACTGTAAAGCAATGCTTGAAATCAATGATAATAATACTAACAGTTTCAATTTATATAGCGCCTAATATGATACAATATCATCTCTTCGCGCCTTACCACTATATTACCCCCGTCATAGGATACAATGAAAGCCATCACACATTGTGTGCACCATCTCCACTCCCTAAATGATTCCCTTGTGGCGCAGTTGTGTAAGTAAAATAAAGATTCCTCTAATTAAACTCAAGTGGCCCAAAACCTAGTATATCTGGTGGTCTCAAATAAAGAGAATCATATCATTATTTCTCTCACCAAATTGGTAACTCCTAATTTATTTCTACATTTTTCGACCAGCCTGTACCAAAACGCCATTGTTTCGGCCCAACAGGCGAGCCGAGCCAGCGGCCCGTTGATTGGTTGAGCACCTGTGTGCATCGGCCAATAGGCCTTGTCCGTTATTGACCAATAAAGAGCGTACTCACCTATCACCGGTTATATACCGGTATTCCCTTGCTTACATTACTTTTGTATCACCTGACGAAGTGTTGCAGCTGCGCACGAAACGTCGTGATCATTTTAGATTCCTTGTTGACCTTACATTGCGAGACAAACGAATATCACTAGCGATATTATTTTTGATACTATATCCGCAATGAGTAATATATTTAGCATTAAAGTAAATAATGTTTAGTGGTAAGAATGAAGAGCTGAATTATGTTCATTGGTACTTTGAAATGAAAGGTACACATACAGTGCTCCATAAAACCGTGCGGTGGGCATTTTATGGTTTAGAATGTTAGATTTAAACTACCTCTTTGCATTCCAACTTAAATGTTTTACTGTACAATCTCTGTAAGTGAATGTAGCATTCCCTCTGCAGGGATCTGCAATGTTTCATCATGCAATCAAACACAATGTACAGGGAAACCCTGTTATGACGAGGTAGTCGGGACTATCAAATTTACCTCGTTATAAGCAGTACCTCGTTATAAACGGCCAAATTAATAAACATTTAAATCGGGACCAAAGGATTCTCCTCGTTATAAACGGTACCTCGTTATAAGCGAGCTCGTTATAACGGGGTTTCCCTGTATACTACATTTAACTCGCAAGTGTTTGTCGAGTCCTAACTGATAGCTTTTAAACATGCATATCAGCGAAAAATCTAAAACTTACTAACTTAAAGGGATAGTTGAGTATTGGTCAAACTTAACTTTAGTAACCAAAACCTGCACCATTACGGTGCAAACTAATAGTTATAACTCCACCATGCTCGAAAAGTATACACAATTACAAACGACAAAGTAAAGCCCCTGTTATCATTCAAAAAGAGCCGTTACAACTCAAGAGTCAAATTAACTCTAAGAGTACGCTAGCGCGAAGCGCTAGCGTCCTAGGTCCTCCTAATATGGGACTGAAACTGAATATTTTTTTTGCACGCTAATTGTGCTTAAAATTATACATATGATACGGTACTTACCACCGATTCATTCTCCAATATGTGATCCAACTATCGGTTGGATTAAAATTATGGTTTTTCCCTCCATTCCGCTAAAAATCAGTGATTTATGCGCCTCCTCGACTTCTCTCCGTGTGTTAGCGCGACTCCAAACAGATTTTGAACGAAAGATGATTGCGATGCGAACGGCGCTTGCGATACACATTGTACATGCGCGGTAAGCATAGGAGGACCTAGAACGCTAGCGCTTCGCGCTAGCATTCTCTAAAAGTGATGTCCGGACGTCAATCACTTTTATATTATATTTTGAAAGCAAATTTCACAACAATGAGAGCATTTGAATGGGAATTATTATTATTTCCCATGTTTCTTTTAATGATCTTTCACATGGAATTGAAATCAACCAAATCAGTTACAATTAATTTTGGGGGGGCACTTCGGAAAATACCAATACTCAACGCTCCCTTTAAGTACTGATATGCTCTCTTGGCCATGTCAGGAGAAATAATGTTTTACCACAGGACTGTATTTTGACCAATCACATGGCTAGAGCATTATTTCATATCTCATAAAATACAATAACATTATAAACAAAGTACAACAAAATTTACACAATTTAACAACATATAAATACAAATTATGAGAATGAGGAGACAGCTAGAAAAAGCAAATTAGCCTTATTAGATGCTGCCACCGAATATATAAAATTTGATTATTAAGACCTACCTACATAACTTAGACTTAAAACAAGAACAAAAAACACATAGAAAATCAAAAAATTCAGAAAGTAAAAAAACATTTATTGCAACAAGATTAATCTACATCTCCATTTAAAAGCTGATATATATGTTATGTATGTTATATATAATCAGAACAGTTAAACTGATTTGGGGTCAGGTTCGGGACATGTAGACATGAACAACTAGTTCATAAAACAGTAAAAACCTTAATTTGTACTACATGTAGATTGAATTTCAGTTATCCAATATGTGGACATAGGTGACAGATGGCAGTGCAGTGCCCAAACATTTGTCATGATTTATATACAATTATCATGTATCACTATTTTTGGCATTGTTCCAAATAAGCAACACATGAACACTGCCGTTTCTTTGGCATTAAAGGGACTTAGGTAGTAACATTGCCCAAATCCTCAAAATCCAATTGAAATTCTAACGATTCCCTCATACCTTGTTGTATTCTTATTAACAAAAAAAGCATGGGACAGGTTTCGGTTTTTAAAATGTCCCTCTCGTTAAAAAGATATTTACGATTGAAGTGTTCAGATGTCAAATTATCCAATGGATCGTCAGAACCGTGTACAAAGTGAGTGCAATGAGTTAGTGAATGTTACTTTGCATTTTTGCTCATTACTCTGCCATATAAAGTCCATTTAACTTGACATTTTCACACAACACCCAGTGGACATATCAGATAACAACAATATACATGTACATTGTATCAACCATTCATCGCTTTTTTGCACATGTCAACAAAGTTACTAGATCCCTTTAACACTTTGAATACCAGGGGTTGTACAGCTCTATGGTATTTGTGTGTATTTGTGTGGTGCAAATATGCGACATTGGTATTCGAGGAGTTAAAGAAGTTGAGCTATTAAGTAATGAATTATGTTAAATAGAAAATCAATAAGATACATTTCATACAGTTGAGACAATCATTAAAAAACAGTACAGCTATGAATCAATCAAGTATTATCTGGTAAAATGATTCTTCAAGAATGAATCACAAACAATGCCTTTTCTGTTTCATGGCATTTAAAGGATAGGTTAATGTGACCAAATTGTTACTGAATTATAGAAAAAAGAAATAATTATAATTGTATTAGAAGTGTTGCAGTCACTCACAATATGTTATAAGGTAGACCCATAAAAAGAGAAATATATTTGTTTACATAAGAGTAATTCAATAACAAATATATACTGTATATGCCACATATTTTGCATTCGCAATTCGGGACTTTACAACAATTTCGCAAGTGTAAAATTTGCATCCGGCTGTTACTAACACGCATTCCTGACTGTCTTGAGAGAGATGCTAGTGCAGTAATGCATGCAATACACGTGCTTTGCATTTAGTGTCAATATTTAAAGCGTGTTGTTGATTTCAAGATTCACAAGTGATTCGCGAAATTTGCAAAAATAAAACCCTCGTGAAATATATACATTTTTTATTAAGGAAATAATTTTTGTTTTAATGTTTTACCAGTGATGTGTTTATGATTCATTTTTGTAAAATACTGCATCATGAATTGGTACCTACTCATGAACAACCCAGGTCTTTTATTTTGTTTTATCATCTAAATATTTATTATGGCGTCAGAATTTCATTTTTTAAACAATTCAATTTGTAAGTTCTTTCCTACACTTTATCAACCCACACAAAAAAAAAAACACATTTGGGCCCAACCAGCTCATGTGTTTCACAATAATACATCCAAAACAATTACTTACCTATATTTGTACTGACTACCGCTGAGAAGTTTCTTTGAAAATACATTCTGGAAGCTGAAACGATAGAAGGGAGGAATAAAGCTAGATTATGTTTCGGAGAAAAGGCGGATAAAAGGGAAACAGTGTTCTTTTAATTCATAGTTTGCCTGTTCTTATGCTTATTCTTTTTTTTCTTATTCTTGTCCCTACCTTTATCCTATATCATCCTCATTATTATCACCATCATCACCACCATCACTATGACATTGTCATCTTCATTGTCATCACCATCATCTTCATTAAAATCATCATCATAATCACCATCACCACCATCATCGTCGCGGTTATCGTCATTGTCGTCGTCTCCATCATCATCATCATCACCACCACCACAATCACGGCCATCATCACCACCATCATCGTCATACCTACCAGTCAACAATATTGGTTGCTATGGCAGCCAGGAAGCCAATCATAGTGAAGCTGAGTTCATAGCAACTGGTGAGGGCCAGGCCCCCTACAACGGGGAACAGAGACAGCTTCACCCAGAAGCCCGTCCTCTCTCGCAGCACGATGCTGGCCATCACCACGGTGAAGAACGGTGCCGAGCTCTTGATCGTCTCCGTGAACGACACGGCAATGTTCTTCAGACTCACGAGACCTAGAACCACTGTAGCAAATCTGAGCAAAGAATGTGATCAAAAAGAAAATTTGAGCTTAGATAATGAAATAAGAGACTTAGAGTATGCAGCAATAAGATGCAAAGCTACTCTGACACTTGTGTCTGTGTTACCGCTGTTACAAAATTAAAATTGTTCTTTATCTGAAGGTGCTGTTTTAGCCACCAGCAGCCTGAAGAAGTTGGTTATTCGTCATCATCATCATCATCATCATCATCATCATCATCATCATCATCATCCTCACTATCCTCATCATCCTCATCATCATCATCACCACCATCATCACCACCACCACCACCACCATCATCATCATCATGTTCATCACCATTATCATCACCTCCACCACCACCACCACCACCACCACAATCATTATCATCATCTCACCTCAGTTAGTTATTCGTTATATCCTTATCATCATCATCATCATCATCATCATCATCATCATCACCATCATCATCATCATCATCATCATCATCATCATCATCATCATCATCTTCATCATCATCATCATCATCATCATCATCCTCACCATCCTCATCATCCTCATCATCATCATCATCATCATCATCATCATCATCATCATCACCATCATCATCACCATCATCATCACCATCATCACCACCACCACCATCATCATCATCATCATCATGTTCATCACCATTACCATCACCTCCACCGCCACCACCACCACCACCACAATCATTATCATCATCTCACCTCATAATGCCCAGTAGCACCATGTTTCTCTTGAAGTGGCGTGGCTTCTCATCAGTGCTCTTGTGTCTGTACAGACAGCATGGGACTCGCATCTTGACAAACCCACACACAGTGGTTATCATCATCTGCACTGACCCTGGGATTATGAGATAGATATAATTGAGAGATTAAAGGGGAGTAACTGACTAATTCAAGACTAAATGACATAACATTAATTTGATTTAATTCCCACGACAGACAATATAATATGCCAAATATTAAGTGAAAATAAGAATTTTTAGGAGGCTGTCTGCCCGTCTTAGTACGACTAAGGGCACCTCTGTATGTGATGTGGTTATAACTCCCATTCCTGATCTCTAGGTAGAGACAGTCAGATGAGCCAAACACAGTTTCAGCGAGAACAACCATCGGAACAGAGATTTATTTTTAGGTCAAGGTGTATAAATATGTTTTCCTATTCTAAGCATTGTTTTAAGCCAAATACAAGGCTTGACATTAGCGGTGGCCCGGGGCCACCAAAAGTGGACGTCGGGACACCCAAAAAACAAAAAAAAGATATATTTTGGTGGCCCGATCGGATCGGTCCTCCAAAATTTTGACAGCGGTGCTGGGCGGCTCGGCTCACTATAAATAACATTTTCGGGCCACCCAAAATTTATTCGGGCCACCAAAAATTTGAAAATAAAAGAATCTGGTGGCCCAAAGGGCCACCAGAAAAAAATGTTAACGTGGAGCATTGCCAAATATATTAAAATTGTTACATTAGAACTAGAAAGTGGAAGACCCAAAACCAACATTATATGACTCAAAGGGGGTTAAAATAAAAAAAAGATTGCGAGAAAACGATGCCCAAACTCACCAAGCATTGCCGGACTGCCTCCCAGAGAGCTGAGAATGTACTTGTTGAGGAAGAGCGTGCAGAAGCTGAAGACGTACCAGAGGAGGAGGTACGTGATCGCCGTGGACGTCAGCAGATTGTCTTTGGACTGCTTGGTCCGATGAATCTGAATCCCCGTGGCTGGAACATTCTTAGAATCAGTCTCGGCTGAGTCGCTAAACGAGGACTGTCTAGCAAAGAGAACACTGTTAGCACCATGGTGGCTGTGAGGGGGTGCTGGATGGGTCTGTGTCAGGGTCTTCTGACTCTCCTCGATTAAGATGATGGAATCTCGGGAGTTACTTTTCTCAATGTGCGGCAGGGCTTGCTTGAACAGTCCCGTAGATTTGGGCAAGCTGCTGGACAGAGACACGGATGAAACGTCAACTTCTCTCGTGCCGCCATTACCCGAGATTGAGCGTGTTCTGGCCCTCGTGTGGACCACATCCTGCACTCGGTGACTGGTGTTCGTCTCGAAGAACTTGGCGGTGTTCTTGAAGTCCGCCGGTGATGATGTGGGACTCTGTGTTCCCGACAGATTGTATTCTGATGGACTTTGGTGGCCATGTTGCTGACCCAAATGATGATTCATCCTAATTCCGATAGTTGTTCACCAGCACAATATATTGCACCATCTTGTTCCTTTGTTTTTTGATGGGGATCAATGGCAGCTTTTTGTTGTACCTAGCTAGGTACCGTATCAGTGGTAGCTTTCATTCAGTGAGAAGTGAGATCACAACAAGGAGAGCTGTTCAAAACTTAAGTTTTCACTTCCTGCTGATTGTCAACATTGTGGCTACCATGAAGATACCTGTTTGGAAAAAGACAAAAATATATTTTAGAAAGCATTTTTGAAAACATTTACTATTTTAACCCAAATTCTCATAATTGGCACATCTTTAGTACGGGGTTAGAAGACGGAAACTACCGGTAACTCGTTTTAATTTTTATACCTGTGGATTTTCACTACCCCATTGATGGTTGAAATGTGCTATTGTGCCACCGGATTCTATAAATTGTTTCATTTTGTTATCCAATCAATCCCTCTAGTTCTGTCTGCTTAGGCATGGGGACAATGGGTAGCTCAACATTCAAGTCATAGTATAACTGGTCACCAGTAGTATTACTGGTTACTGTTTTTTTCTTTTCTTTTTTTCTTCTTTTTATAGGTGTGCGCCTGTATGGGTAGGGCCTCTTACACCTAAAACCCTTCCTTTTCCTGTGATTTGTTGTAGTTTGTAAGAATCTTGTTATTTTTTGTAGGTATTAATTGGGCAATTCCACGCCAAAGTGGACATTTGACCAAAAATTTTACAAGCATTTTTATGATACAAATTTGGTATCAAATCAAAGCTTAAATTCTATATTTTTGGAATTCAATGAGAAAATTTTAGTTTTACATAATTTTAGTTTTTTTTTTATAATAACTTTATAACCATAATTGAACCCCACAAATTTGACATTTTGGTGAAAAAGTGTTTTGATCCTGTGTTTGTTTAATATTTCCCCAGTTTAGCCTAAAAAACATTATTCTGACTCCTGAGATATGACCATTTCGTAAAATAGTAAATTTGTATGATTTATTTGATTTGTTATGCTTCAATGACTTCTTATTTTCAGCCTATGAAAATGTCCTTCCGTTACCGAAAAATCAATATTTTTAATTTTGTGGCTCACATAATTGTTAGAGAGCAGACCGATCTTCAGTGCAAAGCAAGTTCAAGTAGGCCTTCCCATTGCTAACAATTGTATTACTCATTGTTTCTTCGTTAATTAATAAATAACAAAAGAAAATGTCCTTCCGTTACCATACACATGGTAACAGATGGACAAGGTACCTCATCTATTATATTAATACGGTAAGCTTCAACCCCCCAAATGCCTCCCACTCGAGATATCCTCACCCCGAGAATTCGGCGACTCCCCGACCGTCGGGATCGAAGGATATACGTTTTGCAGAGGACAATAAGGTATTCCCGAGTCGCTCCCGCCCCGTGGTCGTCCTCCAGATCGAAGAAAAGGAAAAGTCAGCAATGCGGTTGCTAAAGTTAAGGCGCCGAGCAATGACTACCGATTTACCGCCGCAACTTTGTTTGACGAATATAAAACGGAGTTTAAAAAGCAAGATATATATTACGAAACAATTCAAAGTTTACGAGTTGCAAAACTGTCCAGTTTTGGATAAATATAAATTATTATTATCACGCAAATGGTCCATATGATCCGTAAGTTTGAAATTGACAACGCACTGTAACGACAACGAGTGTAATAGTAGCTTAGTTCAATAGTTTCGTCATCGTTGTTTTGCGTGTGTTATTCGCGAGCCCACATGCTTTGTACACAGCTGAGCGAGCGAGCTAATCCTTTTGTACACGGTGCAATTGTGCATTGAAGTGAATATAGAACGGGGGAACAATGGTTGAGGGGAGTTTCTTTCGTATTTATACATTGACCAGGGCATCGGCTAATCTTGCTAAAATCGCTCCATGGTATAATGTGCAATATCGCCACCCTGTGGCAAGATGTGTTACAACACGCACAAGGAAAGAAGGATATACCATCTCGCATACCATCTAGCAACCCGCTCAGGATTGATAATACAACATGATTATAAAGAGTGTCATTTTATTAAATGCATGAAGAGACAGCTGTAAGCGTTCCCTCCATCGCAATATATCCCCGGGTTTCACATTATGATAAACGTAAAACAAGGGATGATACTGAAATTGGAAATCAAACTTTTAGGACAAAATCCTGCAGATTTGGAAAAGGGGAAAAGGCGATCACCCCCCCCCCCCCCCCCCTACCTGCCTACTAACTTCGCAACAAAAAATAAAACAACGAAAACGCATCAAGCGCATGTGTTTGTATTTGATAAGTTTGTCATGCATACAATTTCATCGTATTTTCATTATTATAATTATTTGTAACATTTAAACAGAGTGTACCGGGGATATCCGATGGGTCGGGTTTATCATGTTCACTGAAAGGACGTATCGCAATGACATGTGCAAAAGAGCGGGGTGGGGGAGGGATAGCACGCCTGTGTCTCTTTCGTTTTTAAACCATGTGGATAGGGACGTTTTAAATTAGTTTCAGAGGTCGTTGTGTTCTTAAAATCGTGATGGCTTTTCACTGAAAAAAAAAAACCCGCGGATTAGAAGACACGAGGTTATGTGCCGTGCAGGCAATTAGAGTCGCGGGGAGGGGGGGGGGGGGGGGGGGGGGGGCGGGCAGCGGCGAAGCTACATGTACTATATTATCAAGAACACGAATGTAGTGGACCATAATTATGAAATATGGGGGATAACTTTGCATGGGTACTGAAACCATCATGATTTTGTTATACATTGGCCGGATGTATATTGTTGACCAGGGCCCCGACGGGTTGTGGGGCGGGATTTAGTTGCCCGTGTCTATTTTGTATCACTATTTAAAATTATGGCTATGGGAATAGTATAGTTTTAAAGTGTCGTTATGTCGTTATCGCCTTTCTCTCACACAAACCCGCGGATTTCCGCGGGTACAGCTAGTATTACATATTATGACAACATTTATGTTAAAAAATTGGTCTCTCATATATGAAAACCCAAAATAATGAGACAATACCTGCAATGGCCAGCTATCAGTGGCGTAGCGTGGTCAGACTAGTAATTTTCTGTGTTTCAACCAATCAAATTTGTGCATTTAGAACATTTGATCTGGCTCACAATTGATTTTATCTCTTTCTGCAACAGGGCCCTTGTACCATGATGCCATTTGTCTGGATTTCTATTGTATGGGGATTAGTAGGTCTATTTAACTGTGGTGAGCCAGGGTGTGAATAGGCTCTGATCATGACTTTGAATAGGTCTTTTTGTATACAATACACCCCTATAGAATTCTTGGACATGGGTGTAGGTCTAAAATAATAAAATTTTACATGAAATTTGCAAACTAAAAACAAGGCTGTAGAAAAAGCAAGAAATAATATATCTCCAATTCTTTCATAGGTTGTAGAAATTATATCAAGCCAAGATTTAAGCAAAACAAATTCTCAAATTTTTTTGATCCACGAGGTAAAACGGAAGGTCAAAATCTAAGGTCAAAGGTTATCGTATCCAAACTCGCTCATGCATGAACACAAATGGCATAAATGGATTGCACATAACATCCCCAGTCCAATGACACCTTTACAAAATAAATTGACCCAACGGTTAATGGACAATTGCCATTTGAAAAATGGTGCCCACGCCCATTTCTTACAAAACTCCCCCATAAGAATCGACCATAGCGCCAAAACCATTGGGCGGATTGGGCTAAAACTTAAATATTTGCGCTTTTAAAGGTTGAAATATCATACATACCAAATATTAGCAAATGAAAATGAAAATTTTCCATTTTTTTAAAGGTGATTTGACATGGAATGACCCTTACTGTGTCATATCATACATTATAGTCCATTATGTCCTTCCGTTACCGAACATTGGTCCGCTTTGTGTGAAATAACTCAAATATCTGCAGACAAATTTTAATCAAAGAACAAGTAAATTCTTCTTTACCCTTCAGAGAATGAAATGTGTACCCTTAAAATATTTTGTATTATTTAATATCACAGAGTTTTAGTTAAAACTGATTTGATAACAAAATCTTGTCCATTTTGGTGTCCTTCCGTTACCGACCTCATTTGTATGCATATTCAATAATGTGCGGAGATAAAAAAAAAAAAAAATTATGGGACCTTAAAACTGTATGTTTTGGAAGTATTGTTATCAAAATAGACTGTTCTAACAACACAAGTATTTAAAAATGTCTTTCTTAAAGTTGACAATTTGTGTCTGAGTGTCCTTCCGTTACCATGGATTGACCATGAATAAGAGCCATTGGAGTATGAAATATAGTAAGAAAAAAATAGAAATGTAAATGCTTGTGATGTCCATATGCTATCTATGATACAAACTCATTTTAGACCACAAAAGAGATGTTTCCTTCTCATAAATGGTCTTTAAATTTCAAAATTAATTTTATTGTACAATTCCAATAGACTTTTCAGAGGTCCTTCCGTTACCGTCCTTCCGTTACCGAACACTGGAGTAATTAATTTCTCATAATTAATATACCAATGTAGATATTTTTCTTAAAAGGTGGTGTTATACTCTGTGAACATAAGGAAATTGACTAGTAGCCAACTTAACATGATAAACCTCGTAACTTCACAGAGATTGGGTCATAACTAAAAAACTTGAAAATCCATGTCCATTTTGGCGTCCTTCCGTTACCGGCCTCATTAGTGTCCATATCTAATTTACATAATGCGGTCAAAATTTTAGAAATAATGGAAATCAAAGGTGTCCCAACAAGGATCAAAGACATGCCATTTAGAATAACAAATCAAAAGCAGGATCCTGGAATTATTTGATTGAAGTTCCAAAATTGTGTCTGAATGTCCTTCCGTTACCGTGGAATTGCCCAATTGTTAAATTTGTAAGCGCTATGATACATTGTGAATAGCGCTATAAGTAACCTGTATTATTATTATTATTACTGGGCAATTCCACCATAACGGAATTACATTCAGAGACCTTTTTTGCTCATTATTGTACTCCCTGCGCAATATTCTCATGACTTAAGTAAATTTTGATACTTATATAAGTTGCACGGGCAGCCTTGCTACAACATGATAGGGAAACGATTTTATATCTTCCATGTGTTGTTGCACACTAGACCAATATGTGTGACCGTAACGGAATTACTGGAGAATGGAGGTTTTTTTTTTGGTACAAGTTTGCGTTGAGTTTCTCTGAAATATAAGACACTTTGAAACTGATTTTATGTATTTTTTCTATCTTGATAATGTCAACTTCACTTTAGAATAATTAGATGCATAAACAACACAATGATAAGTTCACAAATTCACTTTTTTGAAAAAAGACCACTGTAACGGAATTACACAAATTTGTAACGGAATTACATCTCTGACAGTTACAAGGTAAACTCAATTATTTTGCACTTAACTTTTCTTACATACTAATGCAAACATCAAGGCTATCTAGCACTTGAATATAAACCATAATTTGACATATCTGTATAGCAATATTTAAACTTGTCATGTGTTAAATGAATGAAAATATGGCCAAAATACAATTCAGAGTGAAATTTGAAAAAAATGTTGCTAAAATCCAGCTTTATTTTGGTTTATTTTCAGCTTCATATTAGTAGGCAAGGAATTAAAAAGGATTGCATCAATTAAATGAAAGAAAAATCCTAGAAACTATGTTCACTAAAGTGTGTAACGGAATTACACAACTTAAGCAGTGAAATCAACTTTTCCACAAATCGGTACATGAACAACAAAGAATTCACATTTTAGCTTCAACACTTTTCAAAAATCAATAATGTGACAATAATAACCATATTTGAAGAAAAAAATAGCAACATTTTATAATTTTTCCTTTACTTCAAGAAAAATGGTGAAATTGTGAAAAAACCCAAAGTAAAAAAAAAAAAAAAAGTACCTACATTATGTGACATGCTAAAGAACTGCAAATCATCAATATCAAGAAACATTTAAACAATTTAAAATCACAAACAGGTCAAATCATTCAACTTTCAATGCTACAAAGCCTCGTAAACTTCCTGAATATTGGTTATCTGTGTGAATGGAAATGCATTGTGAATGGGCAATTCCACTGTTACAGAATGACAAATAAGCTCTGTTTTCTTAATCATATTTAAAATTCCTTTCACTTCCACAGTTTTTACAACTTTAATAACTGGCAGGGGTACCAGAGGTACAAATCTATAACACTGTAGCGTCAGGAGACCAAAATACAATTATAACGGAAAGTGGTCTTTTATTCAACACTAACTTTGTAATGATTTTCTGCAAAAGCTACCAAAAAAAATTCTTCATTGGTAATAAAAACTTATCATGTAAGTTACAAACTTGAATTTGGTACATCTTTTTTTCCAGAAATTATCTATTTTAACCTCTGAAATTACCTTAAGACAAATGAATGTCACTGTAACGGAATTACGCCTGTGAAATCCACCCATGAATCCACCCATGAAAATGCAATTTCTTGGTTACATTTTTCTGCGTATAGTCTATAGTAAAGAATTTGTATGCATTGTAAATTGTATGCATCGTTAAACAATAATTGTTAAACTCTTACATAAGGACCAGAACAAATCTTGAATTTATGTGTGTGCGTAACAGAATTACAAAAAAAATCGAGATTTGTTATATAAGCTCTTGTTATATTCTGAAATTATTCTTTTAAAAATTCATCCTTAAAGTGATCTTAATTTACTCTGAAATTAATTTTGAATGCGTTTTCATTCATTCCATGAAATACATGATATATCGGATATAAACATGTATGATCCAAATACAAAACGTTGGCATATAAAATGTAAATATCGAATTGCAAAAAATGAAAGACACCTTTAGGAATTCCCATTTGAAAATGCAAATACTTTGTACAGTTTTTGTACTTTTTGTTTTTGTACTCTGTACATCTTTGATCTGCATACAGAAGCACACTGAACACTCAATGAATTCTGACTTTATGATAATGAATCAAACATATCTTAGCCTGTAGTATATAGTTTTGAATATCTTGAAGCCTATTCTGTATTTATGTTTGATTTTATATGCTTCAGTTTAATACAAATTTACATAATTAATGGTGAGTTATGAGCCCTTAACTGATCAATGATAATCAAATCTACATACAAAATTATTAATATCAAATCTCCTTGAAAGTTGAAGGTATGATTTATATCTTAAAATACATCATTGTAAATTAATGTGAGAAAATAAATGTAGAACCAGTGTCATACTAATTACTCGATATTTTAAAACAATTTTTATTGTTTTCGTTTTTCCCTTTCTAAAGTACAAACATGAATCTGCTGCATCTTCATAATTTCAGTCAAGTGGGTCTTGCTAGAAACTAATTTAATGATAGAACATTATCATCTCTGTTATGTTCAAGGAGAGAGAAATTATCTATCGTGTATCAATTTAGTTAAATCACCATTGCTGCAATATGAAGCATGTGAGGTAATGAGTCACATAAAGTAACATTGTACAATACATGTCTAATGACTTATTGTCTACATGGCTACAGTTCATGCTATTTAAAGGGTATTTCTACATTCAGAACAAGAAATTTTTTTATTTTCAGCAATATCATTCAATACCTTACAAACCATGTGCGTGTAATTCCGTTACGTAATGGAATTACTAATACTGTTACGCCATTTTTGGAAAAAGTAGTGACATTATTTTAGAAAATTATGTTGGAAGTTCTTAGGACTATGGTGAAGGAAGAGAATTCACAATGACATGACCAAAGAACAGGTAATAAGATATTGAGAAAAACTTAAAACGGTTTATCGTAACGGAATTACGATCAAATGTGCATAGATTTAAAAAATTTCTCAAAAAAATATGCAATGAAGTTACTGCCCATGCTTTACAATTTGTGATTGTTGCTACATTGTATGGAAAATATGAGAAAATGAGCAGAAACAGTCATTGAATTAAAAGATTCACTTTATTTTCATAAAATGAAGCTGATTTATGAATAAAAGGTCATAAATTTCTGTTCGATTCAAGCAGAAATATTTGAAAAACCAATAGAGCTATATACAATCGGTTTTCAGTTTCCTAAAATTCAAGTTTTCCTCTATTGATAACAGTTTGATTTAGGGAAGATTGCTCAACTTTGAGATGTGGTGTTTTTGCCTTCTCTCATACGGAATTGCCCTACTATGACTGAAGTTTCAAAATACACTTCGTCTGGATGCCCATGGTTGCAGAGGGATTTGCATTGATAATGCAGTCAAAGTTTTAAACAGACTTTGTACTGGTATTTCCTGTCCGTTATTAAAAACAAAAGGCAAATGATTATGAAAAAGCTGTATAAATAGAAGGCCAAAATAGAAGTAGAAGTGTTGTTTTATTTATTTTTTTTTTCAAAGAGGATGAGATTCATTAATACCCCGGGTTACCTCCTAAACAAAAAAATAAATGTAGTTCCCGAGGTACTTTTTTCTTTCTTTTCTTTTTTTTACAAAGATCTAGGTACAGGGGAAATCAGATTAGGAAATGCTAAAATGTCTTGGCTGGAAAACACATGTATGAATAACCATATGTGTGTTCTCTTTTTGGAGTGGAAGCTTGGAGTTGGAGGGAGAATTTACAATTCTATTTCCTAGATAATTCTTCCCAACAATTGTTTGCTTTCTTGCTTATCATGGCTCCAACCCTCAAACCAAACTGTCTAAGACTATATATAGATACTTAATTCACCTTGTAAAAGAAGACAAAAATAAATAAATACAATACAATGAGCGCTGGTTGACCTAGCAGATTATCTTGTGAAGCGAGATTATTGACCCTCTGTTTTTTTTTTTCATTTCCTTTATCCTTCTCATTATTTCATAATTTCCCCCAATGCCAATGAAAAATTGGTGTTTTTTCTGACATTTCTTTTCCTTTTTATTTTCTCTTTCTTGTTGTATTTTTGTCTGTAGTACAAGGTACTGTAACATCTAATTCGATAGCACTGCAAATTATGAGCATTGAGCATTCAATACAGCTCAGTGTTCTCTATTTTCAATATTGAATCATGTAACTTAAATCCATTTGTAGGGAATACAAAATAAATCAATATAAATTAATAATATTACAAATTATCTTGTTTATATTGTTTCTCAACCATATTAGTTTTACAAAACCCCTCTAACTATATTATGCCTTAATTTACTTCAAGCTTCATGTAAAGTGTAAACACAAGTTTGGACATGAAAATAAAACTAACAAATAGTTCCAAGTCTTCAGATCTGCATGTTGCATTGTCTTTGGAATGACCAGTACATAATTAATACATCAGGGCCAGGGCAGTGGGTGGTCTGTATATATACCAGAAGAAGAAGAATGATAATGATTATTGGAATATCATGTATGAATGTTTTTCTTACGTGTACAGCTTCTTAAAGGGATCTAGTAACTTTGTTGACATGTGCAAAAAGTGATGAATGTTTGATGCAATGTATACTATTGTTATCTCATATGTCCACAGGGTATTGTGTGAAAATTTCAAGTCAAATGGACATTGCATGGCCAAGCCCAAGTAATGAGCAAAAATGCAAAGTGATATTCAATAACTCACTGCACTCACTTTGTACACAGAAGAAAAACTCGCCCGGAGTTTTTCTTATCTGAATACTTCAATCATACATATCTTTGTAACGAAAGGGAAATTTGAAAAACCGAAACCTGTCCCATGATTGTATTGTTAATACGAATACAAGGTATGAGGGAACCGCTGGAATTAAAATTTTATTTTGAGGATTTGGACAATGTTACGAAGTCCCTTTAAAAGTTCCCTCATAAAGGCTAGCTCATAGCATTTGAAAAGGGCACCAAATATATTATTATAAATTATTATAAAAAGTACAATACAATAATGGTCCTACTAATTAGCACGATCAAGTATTGAGAACAATATATTGTGAATAAGCCATTGATATTTAGAGTAACTTAGGGTTAGGGTTAGGGAACAAATGTAATGCGAACAAGCACGAACAGGGTTTAACAAGTGCGAACGGGATATCATATGCTAACAAATTTATTCGCAGTAAATTGCTTCGCACTTCTTCATGCTTGTTCGCAGTACCTTGCACTTGTTTGCGCTAATTAGTACGACCCCAATAATATAAAGACTTATTTTTCACCAAGAGATTTTGGTCGTAAAAAATCAAAATCATCCAGCAGCTACCCAGATGCAAAAGAAGTTACAATACGCGTCCACCTAGCCCTAGGTAATTTTGGTAAGGTGAAATTGCAAACGAGAACCGTGCATGATCACATTCACTCACCTCACCCATATAAACTACACACCACAAGTAAATTAGTTATTTAGAACAATTAAAGACCAAACCTGACGTTCAGGGTTTACAAATAAACTAAGGTTAAACTTTAGGGCCAGGCAACAGTCAGCATTCTCCACCAAACTTCCAAAGGAAGATGTGGCATGCACAATGCACAACGGATGCTCAGTTATTACAAGTCAATGTCAATCAATTAATAGAGCTAGAGCATGTTCATTATGTTTTTTTACATCTTTAGTCATTCAAATTAAATGATTCATGCCAAGTCATGCAATATTTAGTAGAGAATGCCAAATAAATTGTCATTACTCCTCATATAGGCTCCTCATTCAACGTTCAAGGCCTTAGGAATCAAAATATCTATGGCAAGCTAATGACTTAATGTAATTAGTACAACAACAATTGGCATGCACCCCTACAAGACAAGGGGTTAACATTTGTACTTTAATTCCAGTTTGACAAACCAGGCATTATTAAATTTAATTTTAATCTTCGCGTTTTCAGAACAAAATGTAGAAGTCTAACTTACAGTTACAAAGAAAGTCTTAGTCTGTCGGCATGTTGTCCACATCAGCATTCTCCGATGAGGCTCTCAAAGCTGATTTAGCTCCAGTCCAGTGCTATTAACAATCAGTAGTATCCGCGGTCCGCGGCCGCGCGCTGTATACGATTACTAAGCAGGTGCAATGTACCCTTGCCTTGCTTTGGCCTTGTAGGTCACCTAATACCGTTATGCATATTATAGATCTATGGAACGCCGCATTGTTAATGCAATACGTGGCTGGGTGTGTGTGATAAATGCTGAGCCAAGCTGTTCATCACATCGATTTTCTTTTGTATATCAGTGGTTCATATATCTCCTCCGTTCAATCATGCATAAACAAATCTCATATCTCAAATTGCGGTGCCACGTATATTATTATCCCGTTTCACACGTGGGATTTGGAGAAAGAGGAAGAGAGAATAAGACCCGGGGAAATAAAATATTGAGTTTTATTGAAGTTGCAGACAGGCTCTCGGTCAATTTAGTTTAGTGCAAGTCTGCAAGAGTCGTAACAATTGAAGGAGGCAATTTAAAAAGAAAAAGAAGAACAGTTAGCCCCTTTATAGCCCGATGGAACTGGGTCGTAGTGCATCCCGGGCGGTGGTGGTGGTGGTGGAGATCTGATTGGGAGGACAAAGGTTCCAATTAATTGTTTTTAAAATGTAATTACTCGATTGCTAAAAAAATAAAATAAAAATAGAAACATATAAACATAGATTTGAAGAATGCATTCTTAAAATCTAATCAATGTATCGAAATTGCTCTACAACATGCATCAACCCCTGCCGACCCCCCCCCCCCCCCCCCCCCCCCCTCATACAAGCATATTTTTGCCGGTTGAGTCGGGGTCTTTTGTCCGAATACATACTACATGTAGGCCTACCCCTTCCGATTTATAACGCAAACATTTTAATTTTTTTCTCATCCACGTTTTGAGGTCGACAAATAACAACAAAAACTTAGAATGAATAGGCTAATGTATTTTTTAGCCGTCTATTTTAAAGATAAATTTGAGTAGACTATCTATATGTTTTTATGTTCCTCGATAGACTAATTAAGGAGTGGACGTAGTACGTGGAATTCACAAATGGCTAGAACAAGTCGGTTCTCCAACTCAATCATTCCCTATGCAATTCGACTAGAATGGTAACTATACTGTATAGTAGATTTTTTACCTAACCCTAACCCCGACTCTTAGTTTTGTTTATTTAAATACTTAGTTTTTCGACTATATGATGCTGATGATATACTAAATTCGATTTCAAACTACAAATAGAATTGTTAATTAATAGATAAGGTCAATATCATACAAAATATAATCTTGAGTTGTTGTATTGCTTTTTTTTGTTGTTGTGAGATAATGAAAAACTGAAAAACTGACTGTCAAATTCGAAAGAACATACAATTTGAATGACAGAATAAACTTGATTTGATCAAAATCGGTTCGGAAATGGTTGAAATAAACCTAACCATTTCATTGTCCATTTGTAAATAGTTATTGATTATCTATTATCTAATCACTATTTCAACAAAACATCACATAGACAATATTTTATTTTAAATGGTTGAAACCGATGAGTGTTTAGAGAGCGCCCTCTTGAGTTTAAACAGCTCTGTTTTAATTATACCAGGATCTTTACTAAGTCATTTGTTATAATATTTTGCATTCCTTTCGAGTTATAACTATATTAGTTTGTAATGTAATGGTGCAGGTTTTGCATGGTTACTAAAATTCAGTTTGACCAAAACTTTACTCTCTTTACCAGAACTGAACTATCCCTTTAAATAAACATAATGCGACTTAACTCGCAACCATGCATGACTTAACTATTTAATGGTCAATTGCACATAAAGATACATATAATGAAGCACTGCTAAGCTGATAATGGATGATGTGGAATTTACTCTTTATTATGCCTAAGTATATTATTACTGCTTAGTAACACTGATACTTAAAGGTAGTGTTGAGTATTGGTATTTCCCGAAGTGCCCCCGATATTTTTTGTGAGATAATGAAAAACTGACTGTCAAATTCGAAACAACATACAATTTTAATGACAGAATAAACTTTATTTGATCAAAATAAGTTCAGAAACGGCTGAAATATCCATAAATATAATGTTATTCAAAATGATCTTCACTGGCAATCACCGGGCGATATTTAGACCTTTTAGAAAAAAAATCGAAAAATGCTCGAAGACTACTTTGAAACAAATCAGAATAGGTTTTTATTTTTATAAAGTCGTTGATGATATCTTTGTTAAATCATTATTTTAACAAACATTAAATGAACAATTTTGTATGAAAAAAGGCTAAAACCAATGATTTGTTTTAAATAGCGCCCTCTTGAGTTGTAACGGCTCTTTTGAATGATAACAGGGGTTTTACTTTAATAGTCGTTTGTAAATGTGTATACTTTTGGAGCATGGTGAAGTTATAAATACTACTTTGTACCGTAATGGTGCCGGTTTTGGTTACTTATTAAGTAAAGTTTGACCAATACTCAACTATCCCTTTAATAATAAGGATTATACAATTACATGTAGTATGAACTAGGCCTGTAGTGAAACGGTTACACGACGGTTAACCGACCGGCATCGGCAAAACGTTTTCATTTTCACGGTTTCGGTTAACCGAAAAAAAAAAAAAAAATCCCCATTCTATAGATTCGGTCAGAAAATGGCACGTTGAACCCTGCCAATCTATTGCTAAAGTAAAGGTATTTTACATGTATCACAAATAAACAAAACAAATAAACAAATGGTAAGAGGATTAATGAATAGATTAGACCTGGTAGAGCCAAATTTAGAAGAATCATTTGTGATGAGATATCTGAAGGCTTTCATCGTGACAGCGGTATGTAGACTAACATGGCACTGCCCTGCTGATTCCAATTGAAAAACGGACAGATATCGGATGGTACATGTATATCCGAGAAAAAGGGGGAGAAAAAAAAATAATAATAAAAAATTTTGCCGTCGGTTAACGGTTTTCCAAATAACCGACTTACTACAGGCGGGCTACAGGCCTAGTATGAACTATAGGATGAGATTGATAAGTAGGCTAATGGTAATATGATGATGAATTAATACAAATAGTGATATAGATAGAAGAATTATTATGCACATCTACAATGTTTAATAATAATTATGAGCCTTATTAGACATAGTGGAACTGAAATAATATAATACGTTTTGAAATACATGATAATGTAAATGACATGAACTTTTGTGTTGGCATGAAATAGTTATGACGATATGAGTCATGAACCCGACGTGAAATATGGACCGATATATGAAATAGACAATAATAGATACATATGATTTAAATGACAATATAAGTTTGTTAATTTTCGACAAAAAACCCACAATATAGATTTGTTAAGCCTTTTGAATTTGACACTCCCTGGGAATACGTTAATTAATTGAACCTAAATTTTGTTGGGAAGTTGAATTTGAAGAAGAAAACAATTGTCTTTTAAAAAGATACTATACTGTATACGTAAGTGTTGTTTTGAATTTGTATCTTGTATCTTCCATGCATGTAACGAAACGAATTACCACATTTGGACAAATCAACCCTGATAGCAGACACTGGTAAAAATTACGTCAAAGTCGGGTACGTCGTCTTAACGACGTCTTAAATTAACGTCAAAAAGTGAAGATTTTGCACCCGCGTTTACCGTGATATCGACGTCATATTTTGACGTGATATTGACGTGTTTTTTTTCCGAAAAGGCGTCTTTATGACGTCTTTAAGTCGTCAATTTGTACCATTAATTACGTTATTAAGACGACATAAAGACGTCGTATTGGTCAAAATAAGACGTGATTTTTACGTCTAGATTTGACGTGATTTTCACCTTGTGTACGTCGTCTTTAAGACGTCGTAAATTAACGTCAAAAAGTGAAGATTTTGCACCCGCGTTTACCGTGATATCGACGTCATATTTTGACGTGATATTGACGTATTTTTTTCCGAAAAGGCGTCTTTATGACGTCTTTAAGTCGTCAATTTGTACCATTAATTACGTTATTAAGACGACATAAAGACGTCTTATTGGTCAATATAAGACGTGATTTTTACGTATTGATTTGACGTGATTTTCACGTCGTGTACGTCGTCTTAAAGACGTCATAAATTCACGTCAAAAAATGAAGATTTTGCACCCGCGTTTCACGACATATAGACGTCATATTTTGACGTGCTAACGACGTCTTTTTATGACGAAAAGACGTCGTATTGACGTCATATTTTGAAGCGATTTTTACATTATTAATAATTAAAAAATTGAGATGGTTATGTCTTGTAGTATATTCCACAGTCAACAGTTTTATAACATATAACATGTAACACATAATCCTATCCTATTCCTAAATCCTAAACCTATCCTATCCTATAACCTACGTCTAACACCTTACTGATCAGTTGTCGTATAGGTTCCGTATATATATCCCGCTTCTTAGTATGTGAGATTTAAATGGTTAGTATTGACTGTTTAGTATTTCAAAGAGTTGATGCCTAAATAATTAATTTG
>JBAMJV010005656.1:32500-105595 GCA_037951105.1 Echinarachnius parma | reverse complement strand
GTTATCTATTAATCAGTTTGCTAGTTAGATAAGAATGATTTCGTAAATTTGATATTTTTCGATTGAGTAGGCTTCAAGAAATGCATTTACAACAAAATCATTTTTGATCTACTGGTTAGTGTGACGACAAATTGCCGCATGAATTTCCTTTTGTTTGCTTCCTCCCTGAAATCGTAGGTCACTATTCAATGAAGTCAGTCTTTCTCCAGCAAACTTCTCAAGAGTTCTGACAGACTTTGGCATGTGTTTCATGTTTAACACAGAAGAACTGTTCCGCGGGGATCTCATGGTACGGTCTGCAGGTAAGCAACTTATAGCGATTAACATTGTCCAGATACTCTAACCATGCATCACTATTTGCACTTGTCAACAAAGTTACTAGATCCCTTTAAAGGGATCTAGTAACTCTGTTGACATGTGCAAAAAGTGCTGAATGGTTGATGCAATGTATATTGTTGTTATCTCATATAATATCCACAGGGTATTGTGTGAAAATTTCAAGTAAAATGGACATTGCATGGCCAAGTAATGAGCGAAAATGCAAAGTGATATTCACTAACTCACTGCACTCACTTTGTACACGGTTTCAAAACTCCACGGGAGTTTTTCTTATCTGAATACTTCGATCGTACATATCTTTGTAACGAAAGGGAAATTTGAAAAACCGAAACCTGTCCCATGATTTTATTGTTAATACGAATACAACAAGGTATGAGGGAACCGCTAGAATAAAAAAATTATTTTGAGGATTTGGACAATGTTACTAAGTCCCTTTAAGGCCAAGATTTGATTAGATAGCCGCTGTATATTCCGATTTGTTTTACAGAAGAACCTTTCTACGGGGATCTGATATTGTCTGCTGGTAAGCTAGCGATTAACCCGTTCTCTATCATGTATTCATTAGATTATTATGATGTACATTTGCCTAGACAACATGTATAATTATATGAGATTAGATAGGCGCTGTATATTATGATAATTTTTCTAGCAATCCGGAGGTCACGGGTTCGAATCCCGTTGGAATCCCATTTTCTTTGCTCTTTTTCATTCATATTATATATTTCTGGTCAGTTTCCTTATATGTTTGAATTAATTATACAAAAAAGCTGCATCACTTCGGTGATCCCTCGCATATTTCCCCAAGTTTATTTCTATCCGTCGCGCTGTTAAAACACTGTGTAAACAAATTCAACAACTTGTCGAAAATTTTCTACAACCGCTGTTTAACATATGAATCATCCAACTCTTGTTGAAAATATTCAACAACCCCAGTTGTTTAAAGTTTACACAACTGTTGTTTAAATTTTTTCTACCACCGTTGTTTAGAATAAATTTTAAACAACCCTGTTGTTGAAATAGCAAATACAAATATGATTGTATAAAACGGTAAAGTCGGAATCGAACCGGGGATCTTTGGGTTATAAGACGAACACGCTACCGTCTGCTCGTTTCGCTTGGTTTTCGATGGGACAAAAGGGTTGTTTCGCATTGATTTCGCGGTCGAAACTATCACGTGATTTGACACATTTCAACAACGCTTGAACAATGGCCGCTTTACACAACCCTTCTTTCTACAACTAATCATTCTACACCTACATTTGTATAAAAAGATTCAACAACCATTTTTACACAACATTGTTTTTACACAGCGTTTTAACAGTGCGGGTTTATGTCAGGTTTATAATAGCTTCTGACCACATGAGCAATGAAAACTAAGGTATTTCAGTACCGCACTAGGGTTTTTATATTACTCAGTCGGTAAGAGCACCGGTCTAGCAATCCGGAGGTCTCGGGTTCTGAATCCTGTTGTAATCTTTTTCATTTATATTAATTTGTATTACTGTTAGAATCAGTATCATTATTAGTAACATTTTTTTTTGTTGTCTTTATTATTACCTCCGCCAACGAAATTGGAGGAGGTTATGTTTTCGGTCCCGTTTGTTTGTTTGTTCGCCATCAGTCTCCTGCGCACAAGTTCACAGATATCTCAACCAACTTTTCGTAGAAGCTTCGTGTTCATCTATAACTATAATAGAACCCATTACATTTTCAAGGTCAATATTCAAAGGGCAATGCCAAAGTCACGCGAACATCAACATCGAGTGTTGGCGGAGGTATGCACTCCCTGACTTATTGACTATGCACTACGTCTAGTTAGTTATGATTATCTATTCTATAGTTATAATGATTATCAATATCATTACTATCATTTTCATTATTATCATTATTGTAATCATAGCTATTATTACTATCATTATTATAACCATAATTATCATTACTATCATTATTATAATCATAATTATCATTATTATCATTATTATAATCATAATTATCATTATCATTTATAAGTAATCGGACTTCCAGACGACAGGGCGGACTCATTATCTATCTCTGACATACCACTGACAGGCAAGTCCGCTGGCTTGCAGCTTTACATGAATGTTGAACAGTGGGATTACACACACGACGAGCGTGATCGCAACTCGGCAGGATTACAAGTCTACCTCTTCGCGAAGGGAACCCTGCCCCAGGTCAATGATCTCGGGTTCGCCAGCTCACCGGGGACCGATACGCTAGTCGGTATCGACGTCACTAAGGTAGGTTCATATATACATATATACTCCGCAAAAAAAAGAAACTGGACACTTGTATAAGACCATATATTTCGTATTCATTAACGATAAAATATATGATATTGTATATCAAATTAAAGATAAAATTACCCTCTTCAAAATTCGTATGAAATCCAGATGAAATCATTCATGCATGACTTGTCACGGTCAATTAACCACACCAAAGTCTGTTTTCAAAAATAGCAAAAATGGAACATCCACTCAACCATATAAATGTTGATAAGCATAATCTAAAACGCTATATTCATGAGATGGCATCATTTTTCATTACAAATGTGACCTTTTCTATCTTCATCTCAATAAAGAGTATAAATAAAGACAAATTGTGAACGTTATAGGTGTTATTTTCATCCAAAAGTAACAAAATGGGGAATTCCATGGCAAAGCTTTATTAGTAAAAACCACAGTTTGTGCCCTTATTTCAGCATAAAAATGGTATAAATTCTTCTCAAGAATTCTACCGTAGTCCAAAGATCTTCAAAACCTGAAGTCACCCTTGGTCAAACAGTTGGGCAGTCTTTAACATGATATTTCTCTAGGTAAATATGGTTAAAATTGCAGGGGACACATGAAATAGACAAGCTTCATGCCTGTAATACAGACCAGTACGATAATGCTCTCATAACCTGGCCCTGTTTTATTGACAAATTTGTATTTCCAGAGTTTGTTCAGAACAATAAAGTTGAATAATGTCATAATTTACTTGCCCCGCTCATCTTGTTTTAAGTGAAACGCTTACTTATCATTTCAGTCGAATGGTGTGGTCCTCCATTGTTTTGCTATTTTTGGAAACAGACCTTGCTAGTGTTAATTGACCATGGCATTTCACGCATGAACGATTACACCTTTAAGTTATGACATATGATTATGTACACTTTATCGTACATTAATATGAAATATTTCAACTTATACAAGTGTCCAGTTTCTTTTTTTTTGCGGAGTATATATACTAGAGGACCCGTGTTTACGAAACACATCCACACTGACAGGTTCCCAAACATACATTTGTAGATTTAAAATAATGTTTAAACAGAAAAATACAACTCACAGCGTCAACAAATCATGCCATTCCATTCCATATCGTGATTATGAAAAACACTGTGGCTATGGTCCGATGTTAGGGATCGCACCAGGGGTCTGTCCCATCGCAGTCTTATGCTCTACTGACGTAGCTATCTCGCCTCCATTGGTTTAGGAATGGACTATCAGTGTAGTCGTATCTTTCTGATGTGCAAACGAAACTTAGCTACGTAACTATTTGCGTTTGGCTGGTCATTTTTGGGCTCAAAATGAATTGAATGGCAAATGTATGACCCTCATGCAATTACACAGCTCCCATGCAGACATTGTCATGTAGGCACAAACGAGGATTGAGTGAGTAAAGTGAGTGCAGTACCGGGCCGGGGGTCGAGTAAATGGATAAGTAAGT
Source organism: Echinarachnius parma (assembly GCA_037951105.1). Lineage (NCBI taxonomy): Eukaryota > Metazoa > Echinodermata > Echinoidea > Clypeasteroida > Echinarachniidae > Echinarachnius > Echinarachnius parma. The sequence continues at coordinate 101,533 of JBAMJV010005656.1, read as the reverse complement.
GAGTGAATTAGTTGATTGGTGAGGGAGTGAGTGAGTGAGTGGGTGTGTGAGCGAATAGGTAATTAATTAATAATTAATCAATTAATTAATCAACGAGGGAGGGAGTGAGTGAGTGAGTGAGTGAGTGAGTGAGTGAGTGAGTGAGTGAGTGAGTGAGTGAGTGAGTGAGTGAGTGAGTGAGTGAGTGAGTGAGTGAGTGAGTGAGTGAGTGAGTGAGTGAATGAATGAGAGGGGCAGTAAGCGAGTGAGTGAGTGAACCGCAATGTAGCATCCCAGCGGACCACGCAAGACCTTTAAAGGGACAGTCAGCCTTTTAAAATTCATCTGAAAAGTTTTCAGTACCTAGATGGGTATGAATTTGACACCCATGTGAAATTTTAATTGAACAACGCTGTAATTTAGATTCTATGAGGAAAAACTACCAAGAAAAAATAGCAAAGATATCATCCTCTCTTCAATGTACTACATATCGGCAACTTGATATGTTTAGCTGATTCATTGTCAGCATACAACTGTCATGAACTTACTCACGAGAAACCTGTGTATAGATACAATTTCGTATATGCATGCTACAAGTAAGCAATGTTATTAGGCACACTCGTAGCGGTAGGAGGGTGAATTGCCCAGTTCGCCTTAATTTGTAAATATGTTTATTTGTTCATATTATCACATGTTTATTTGTTCATATTATCACATGTTTATTATTGTTCATATATCACGAGTATTATTGTTCATATTATCACATGTTTTTGCATAATTTGTTCTTATTGTCATAATTGTTTTACTTTGTACTCTCATATCCAGAGAGGGGGTCGATATAGTCAATAAAATCTTACAAATTTTACAAAATAACTCTCAAAGGAAAGAAAAATGGAATAGATCTTAAGTTTGAAGAATATTTCAAACGCAGGCAGTTTGGCACTCAAAGTCTGTGGAACACTGAACATGTCATGTATAACCAGGGAAGTGGAAGTCATACATACACGCAATATGCGGACGTGAGGGAAATACAAAAAAGGGCGTCACAAGACGGGGTTTAAAAACTCTTTTATTTATAGGAAGAAGTCGTTTTATAGAATGGAATCTTCACAGATAGTCTGTAATATTTTTTTCTGATTTATGCGTGCTAAGCTTCGAAACAATTAACCAGTTGATAACACACACACAAATCGGTCTGTTAGACGTATAGCCCCGTATAGCCTGACTAGGCAAAGTAACGGAGAGCTATAGCGTAAACTCCCCGCCGTCACCCCATCACAAACCAGACCATTCAACATAATGGGCCGTATGCATAAAAACAAGCAATTGCTTATAAGCAATTGCTTTAAGCACAAGCAAGAGCTTGTCAAGCAAAAGATCACGTTCAAGCAATTGCTTGAATTCATATGCACAAGCTTTTGCTTGTGCTGAAACCTTTTGCTTGCACTCCTAAGCAATTGCTTACGTGTTGGACAAAGGATCGTTACGGTTGTGCGAACATCGCACTGCAGGACAACACGCTTCGTGCCCGACCTGGCATCAGTATTTTTGCTTACGCAAATAGGGAGGAAACAGCACAGAGCATTAGGGAGGTTTCTGTGCAGATCGATGGACGAAAATTGCCGTAAAAAGTATAAAATAACAGAAATTTGTATTAAATATGAAATCACAACATAACCTCTGGAATAAGGAGCTCGTAATCATCCTGAAACGGTATGAAAATTTGATCTTTAAACGCGAATGCCCTGAGTAAGCAAGAGCTCAAGCTGTTCTGGATGTGCTTGAAAAAATGCAAGCAATTGCTTTATCAAGACAAGTAAAAGGTTCGTTTTCTGCATACGGTTTCAAGCAATTGCTTCTTTGGTAAGCAATTGCTTACGAGCAGTGCTTGTAAGCAAATGCTTTTGCTTGCAAGCAATTGCTTGTTTTTATGCATACCGATTCAAGCAAAAGGCTAGTACAAGCAATTGCTTGTTTTTATGCATACGGCCCATTAATAATAATGATAATAATATAGTTTCTTATATAGCGCTAAATACATAAATGTTTCATAGCGCTTTACACTATTATTACCCCGGTCATAAGATACAATGCAAACCAGCACACATTGTGTGCACCATCTCCACTCCCTGGGGAGCATTCCTTCCAAGCGCTCATGGGCTCAAGAAGATCGTTCACATAAAGGCTATCACCTCCTACCGGTCCCCATTTATACACCTGGGTAGAGAGCAGCAATAGTGGATAAATTGTCTTGCTGAAGGACAAACGCGGTGGGCAGGGTTCGAACTCGGGATCTCACGATTGGAAATAACTAATACAGCTGCATATGTATACCTGACTTTCAGCTGCATGCGTAGTTATTGTATTATTATGATAATCCAACCAGCGGGCCAGGCCGACACGTAATATCAGCTCGGCAACCGGTGCATGTGTGCCAAGCGTTTTTGATATGGGCCTTACACATTATTAGTGCAATGCAGGCTGAACAATACATTATTGTAATGTTTGTATGTGTGAGCCAGGCCCGGCCGCGTATATTTTTTTTACACCACTGTTGAGCCATTTTCGCTCAAAACGCGCTGGTAAGCCAAGACTAGCGCCTGCTGTATGCGACTAGCGCCTGCTGTGTGCGAAACAATTTCTATGCATCAAAAGCCTAGCCATTTTCTCAATAAAAGTGTCGTTTCACACACCATGGTGACTGTGAGTGCATTGTATCTACGCCTAGATGAACATTCCTAGTCTCATCGTCGTGGCTGTAGTCCGCCTCGAGATCGGCCACTAATTAATGGTCACCCTCGCCCTTGGACTTGTCTTCGCTAGATCGATATCGCAGAGTCTCAGAGTATGATGCATATAAATTATATGGCATACAGCAGGCTCTAGTCTTGGCTTACCAGTGTGTTTTGGGCCCGTTTTGAGCGAACATGGCTCAACAGTGGTGTAAAAAAAATATACGCGGCCCGGCCACGGACATCCGATTATGGACGGTGCAGAGAGATTGATTAGCACCTCGCTACAGTAGCTAACATTAACGAATTTACAGACGGGCGAAGTATCATCATGATCATAAAAGGGATAATAAAAGACGTCGCGCGTTTTATTATTTGGAGATTTATAACTATTTATAACTCCACGAAAATGAGGTTTCAAGCCCTAATTTGTTCAGGCAAGCTGGTAAATGACATTTCCTTTCATGTAAGACAATAAACTCGATCGCAACTTTTAAATTTGGCTTGCAAAAGGCGGACTGTCCCTTTAACATATTTTTTTTTTCTTTTATGTTCCAGACACAGAATCTCCGTCCACCTTACGGTGAATGTTCTAGCGTTGATCTCAAGTATTACGATAAGTACGGGCTGCCCGAGTGTCTAATGGAATGTCACACGGACTATGTTGTGAGTGTATTGGGCTGCAAACTCTACTTCATGCCAGGTATGTATAAGAAAATTGAAGGTTTGAATGCAAAAAACACACCATACAAACATGTTTACCAATCCGAGATAATTCCGATTAAAGCTTTCGAGAAAAAAATACGCCCCCAAAATGTGTAAAACATGTACTTGTTTTCCTCTTACTCCGCATAGCCTGTTTTACATTTTTTTTAAATGCGATTTACGATTAATAATTATTCCCACATCGTGATTATCATCTAACGTTACACATTTATGCATATATGCAAACATTTATGAAATAAAACATTTCAAAGAAACATCAAATCAGACAGTCATAACGAAACATCTTCAAGGCTTTATTAACCATCTTCTGTATTGGAAAGAATTTTTAAATTATTACATTCATATAGTAAATTATAATTATGTTTTGGTCTTTATTTAACCAATTCTAGGACCCCACCGTGAGTGCAACCCATACGAGTACGTGCTATATGGTCAATGGAGATACGGTAAGACATATATACTGATAACACTATGTACCCTTTATCATCCATTCGATGGTTTTCTAGTTTCCTGATAGTAAAGAAATCGCTATCGAACTCGAAGGGATCTAGTAACATTGTCGAAATTAATCCACAAAACTTAGATCTTCTTGTATTCGTATTATTACAAATCGAAGCAATGAAACAGACCAGAACAGGCGTCGCTTTTCTCTCTCGTTATGCAGATACGTATATATATATGATTGTATTCTCTAGTGGAGACTTTCAATGGTGTACAAAGTCAGTGCAATGAGTTCGGGAATATGTCTATGCATTTTCGCTCATTTTTCGGTCATAGGACACTCTTTACCATGGAATTTTCACATATCACTCAGTGGACATTATTAGTTGACGCAATCATGCAGAAATACACGTTCTTATCAACGGTACGTCAGTTTTTGCACATGTCAACAAATTAACTAGTTTTCTATAAAATGATTACGCTGTTAGTTCCAAGAAAGGACATTTTGTCGTGTGTGTGTTTGTTTATTTCGTTTGGTGTCGCTGATGCAGGATATTCGTTGCGCACTACAGAGTGCTCATGCCCCGTGCCATGCTCAAGCGTCACTTATCACCCAAGCATCTCCAGCTCACAGTACCCATCGAACATCTATGGCGAAGTATTGTACAACCTGTACCTGTACAACCAATATGGGATAGATAAAACGACCTTGTGAGTAGAAAACGTCAACTTATTATAAGAGGTTGCACAAAAAGAGGCAATCGATTGTAAAGAATGCAACTAATTACAAAGTCAGAAAATATGCAAATTTGAGTGAACCAATCAGATTTGCGCATTTAGTCACATGATTGACTTGCAATTGATTGCAAATTTACAATCGATTGCAGCTTTTTGTGCAACACCACCTTTGGGCGATATCCTTAAAAATTAATTGCAATCAGTCATTCTGACAAGCTTGAATGGTAATGCCTAGGTCACAAATGCTCCGATTTGGTGCCACTTTTTGGGGAAATCTTGTGGGAATCTTGAGGCGGCCGCAAGGGTGCCGTGGCTATCTTGCGGTCGCCGTTGCATTTTTCCTCGCCTTTTACGACGTCAACATTTTTAAAACGCGGATTTAAAAAAATATGCATCGTACGGTTCCCGTATCGTACAGAGCATCGCACGGGCACCGCAAGGGCACTGCTCGGGCCCAGCACAAACACCATGGCATAGCATTTTTCCGAATGTCGTACGATTTTGCGGCTGAATTTTGGGCCACTCAAATCGTACGATAGTCGTAAAATGTCAGAAATATCGGAAAATGTATATTGCGATATTTGTACCGTAAGTCCCGTAAGCCATCCGCATGAACGCTCAAATTGTAAGTGCTGGAGCTGTGTGATTTAATTTTGCTTGAACTCCAAAAGTCACTGTATACGTGCCCCGGCAAATATGTGACCGCTACAGACATCGTACGATATCCCAACTCCACAAAATCATAGAAAATCCGCCGTAAGTAAAAAGATCGTGTGGCACCCGGTGCATTTGTCACCTCGGCATAAGGCAAATCTTAACGGCTCTTTTCCACACGTCGTTTCCATTCAATGGCATCCGTTAAAGGGAGTATCCGCGATTTACAAATCATCTGAACATGCAGTTTCCATTAGAAAGATGGGGGACGATTATGTCACCCATGTGATTTTGTTTTGTTTTATTGAAAAACCCGTTAATTAGGACTTTATAAATAGAAGACAATAACACGAATAAATCTTTTCTTCAATGTATACTGCATTTTGGCCCATTTTGTTAGGGGCATATTTTTCTAGACAAGGAAAACAAGCAAAACAACAACAAAAATGTCCTCACGATTTAGCATCCGAAAATTATAAAAAATTGTGTTGACTTTTCGAAAATATGATTTGATTTTGCCCTCAATACATGCTTTTGCCCGAATATGATATTATTTTGCCAGAATATGACATGATTTAGCCCGATACGATATAATTTTGCCCGAATATTACATGCTTTTCGCACGAGTATAGCCGTTTTCAAAACTCCAGGTGGCTGCAGCCCCCTCCCCCTTCCTCCTCCTCCTCCTATACAGGGTGTTTATAAAAAAAAAGCGGAACCCAACTTCCACCCGCAATATTTTATTTAATAAACATAATTATATTTATTGCAATATGTTATATCAAAGGTTAATTCATACTCTTTCGTTTGATACCAAATATGTTGTGATAACGTCATGCATGATTGAATAAAACCTGTTTAAAAAGGGTTATGTAAAAAGTATTTTGCGCACAAGAGTAGAAAGTAATTGTTAAATGCAATGTAAAGAATGAAACAATGGCCAAAGTCAAGTAACATTTCATGATGTTTCTTGATTCATAGTTTTACATTTTATTCAACTTTGAGAAGAGTTCATGGTCCATAATCATCCCCAATGTCCTTCCACATGACCCCCATGTCTGTCCGCACATGTTTGTGCTCGTGTTCAGTGGTTAATTGCATGGTCAGGCAAGGAACTGATTTAAAAAGTATCTCCATGTTCATTTATTTACGGAACAAAAGGATTACAAGACAAACAAACACAAGGAGAGGTTTCAATGAATGACCATCATACCGTGTTGATGAATAGATCTAAATCCTGTGCGCAAAGCAATTTTAACATTGCTCGTTTAAAATGCTTGCAATTCGATAACTACAAGCTCAATTATTACAAATATGGTATCAAATGAAAGAGTAATAAATTATCTTTGCGATGATATATGGCAATAAACATAACTATGTTCACTACATAAGATATTGCTGGTGGAAGTTGGGTTCCGCTTTTTTGTAAACACTCTGTATACCCCTATATGTTTCTGCCACTTACTATGTCGAGCTGATTCTTTACAATCCGTCTCCTGGGACACTTGAAGCGCAATTCTTTTCGATTAGCATCGGTGCCAACGTTATGACAGGGTCGGGGGTGTTTCGGGCAAGAGGCTGTCATGAAACACCTCAGTTATGGCAAAGTAGGGAAAGAGCATGGCTAAAAGCCTCTCGCGAAATCTTTTCAATAATTTTGCAATAATATCTTCTTCTTTTTTGTTCTCAGTAAAGAAAATTTGATTAAGCTGAACATCTACTTTCGATCGCTTACAGTGAATCACGTGATTGAACAACAAGCCTACTCCTTCTTCGCTCTCTTGTGTAAGTCTCAATGATCTCTATGAAATAATACTAATGTGGATAGATTATTCACACGCTGATATTTTGCCTACCATTACTGATAAGTACATAACTCCTGTCCACTGGCGTATCGAGTTACGTAATACCTATTCAACTGGGGGGGGGGGGGGGATGAATGAATGGATCATCCCCCCACTTGAATGGGTATCAATGTCATGTCTACGCCCGTGCTCATGTCACTTCTATATAAGTCGTATACTATTTTTTGTATTGTATATCACTAATAATGTAAATAATCAATGTTTTGAGACCAATTGTTTTAACTGACCACTAGATGCTGCTAAGATTTCCAATTTTAAGATATAAAACGCCATCTGAGCGTGATTCAATAACAGCGGGTTACGTATATAAACCACTGACATAGCAGCAGACTCAGCATCAGCGGGTACGTACGTAACTCGCTTTTCGTAGTGCACGTATTATTTGCATTACGAGCGATACCCAAGATAGAGGGAATTTACGACTAGAGGTGACAGAAATTATGCACTTGACCATAATAGTAAGAAAACAGCCACCGTTTGGTTTGTCTTGAATTCTCACTGACACCACTGAAGCCTTCATCAGCCACCTTACCACACTGGTCTGGCACTGCTTGCACTTTGCAAAATAATGTTTTAAGTTTCATATAATTTTACGATCAAAATATGATATTGTCCTGGCTGCATATGGTATGGTGGCAGATGCACACTTGAGTTGTCCTTTTTCCTCAGTCGAGAGGCTATACATTACAAAGGACTTACCAGCTCAAGACTCGAGTGCCCAATAGACATGATAAACTCCTTGATCTATCATATCCAATAGTTACCATGGTTACTGGCAAGTCTTCGTTTGACAATTATTGTGTTTATTCTCTCTTCAGTAGTGGTGTTGCTATGGGGACATGTGTCCTCCATTTCTTTAGCAAAACAATATATTCAATGTCAATATCAGGCTTGTGACATCTAATCTCATTCAGTACAAATGATTGCTTTTATCATAACAAAATGTGCTTACCTTTTTAAAGACTGCACACATTTTTTGGAATTTGGGCATAGCGCAGTTTTGAACATGCGGCAAGTGTAAGAGGGCTGTGGCTTTCAAGTATGTGTTGGAGGTTTTATAATATTTTCTCCATCATTCTGGTTCCAGTATAATAATATGTATTATTTCATTTACAATGAATCGATTATTTTGATTTCTATTATTTGTTGATTTCTATAATATGCCTATTCAACCCTTTAATAACTTACAAAATACTTTTTATACATTCCTAAATAATGGTTTACATATTTTATAATCATATTTTCTCAGTGTCATCATTATCGAAATCTGGCTAATGATAAATTGTACTTTTTTGTTTGTTTGTTTGTTTGTTCAGGTGACATCGGCGGGTCCCTTGGTCTGTGGCTTGGTGGCAGCATCCTGACGTTCTTTGAGTGTTTCGATCTCTGTGGATACTCCGTGTGTATCTACAACCGATACAGTCGGGCAAACAACCGCAAAAATCCCATTCCGTAAAGGAAATGTTTCCATCATTAAGAGACAACGGAATATCAGACATTAAAGAGATATAACCCTCCTTTTTTCCAAAATTACGGACGGAATATAAAAATAAAAGCAATCCAATGACGGAAGATCGAAATTACATTGTTCGCTTCAATTTTTAAATTTTAAATGTTTAAATTTTAAATTTAACTGTGGCGTCTGTTCGGCTGTACCACTCCTGCCATATCTTCTTTTTACATGAAATGTCATTACTTTCGACATACTTACAAAATAAATTACATATATTATTATGGCCGCTCAGACGTCATAATCAAATGAAAGATGGTGCCAAATTGAAAAGAAATCGTAATTTTGATTTGTATGTTCTTCATTTTTGGATAGACTAGATCAAGAAGAAAGAATGTGAAGGAAGAGATGCAGAGGAAGGAAACACAATTGATGAGGATGATGGATGCTTCGAAAGAAGAGCAATGAGAAGAGAGGAGCGATGGTATATTAAAGGGGTCTTGCCCCTTTAAGGGTTTACTTATACTAGTTTCATGGTCACCAGAATGTATTCATCATATTTATCTTTTGGTTGTGTGCTCAACCATTTAAATTATCGTCATTAAATACCCATGTTGCTATTACTCGTACAATCATGTACACTTGCGTGAATATGTATTTGAGGTTTTGCGTTTGCCTGCGTTTGAGTTGTAAAATATATATATATAAATGTATATAGTTTGAACAATACATTGTTATTTATGTTATAAGAAGTATGTCATTGATAACTTGTAATAACCAATATTTATTTTATTCTTTATGTTATATCTTACCATTGTACATACTTTTTACTGTTTAGCAGAAAGTAAAATAAATGAAATCAAACCAAATCAAATCGGATCAAATCAAATCAAATCAAATCAATCTTAATTTAATTATTTGATATTGTCACATATGCCATTTCGGAGAATTTACATAAACAACACACATGCATAATTTGTAATGTGCAAGAATATAAGTATCCTTTCTATTCAACAGAAATATATTTATTGGACAACAACTATAAACAAATAACTATAGGATTTCTCGGTCAATTTCGTAAGTTGGCCACACGAATTCATTTTGTGTGCATTCAATTACGCCGATTTTGTCACCGCAGCTGTATTTTGCAGTTCAAATTCGTATTTTAGCATTCGAATTCATATAACGATCATTTTGTTTGCATTTGATATAAAACGTGTTTCTATTTCGTAAAATTGTCATTCAATTTGAAGCGAGAAAAATCGTGATTACGTAATACCGCCTTCCGTGAAATCCGTTGGCGAAATTGAATGCAAATAGCGTGTTTTTTAAATTGAATGCTAAAAGTGGTAAATCACTTGACCAAAGAGCTAAATCGTATGAACAAAATGAAATTTTGAACCACAATTGCAAGCCTTCAGCTCAATTTCGCGAAATTGAATGACACGCTTATCAAAACGAATGAGAAGCTTACGAAATAGGCCGAGAAAACCTATATAAAAAAAAAAACGTTCTATGAGATGTATATTTAACACGATTAAAAGTGAATTTCATACAAATATAATAGCTTGAATAATATATGTTTGTATTACAAATACGTCGGTTAACAAGTAAATGGCGCTAAGTCACTCTTTGTGTACTTAATCATGATTATAGTTTTGGAGCTCAGTAGAAAGCCAATTTAGTTTTCTTTTATTGTTGCTAAATATTCCCCATAGTATTACAAAAGAAGGCTCCGACCTACAGTATAGGCAGGTTTAATTGACTTAACACGCTTCTCACTTTGCTAGTACATGTCCATGTTATGTTCAAATCTGGGGCCCAGATTTATTAAATGATACAAAATGCTTACACTTGTTCAACATTTTTCAAAAGAGGTTTTTAAATAGTTATTGATGATCTCTCTATTTAATCATTATTTCAACAAAACATCACATGCATAATTTTGTAAGAAAATGGTTGAAACCAATGCTTTTATAGAGAGCGCCCTCTTGTGTTTTAATGGCTCCTATTGAATGATAACATGCTTTTTACTTAGTCGTTTGTAATTTTCTATACCTTACGAGTATGGTGGAGTTATAATTATTAGTTTGTAAGGTTATTGTGCAGGTTTTGGTTATTAAAGCTCAGCCTTACGAAAACTGTACTACCCCTTTAAAGGAAAAGCATTCGAAACCGTCGAGTGTCATTGTCGCTGAGCGAGTGGTGAAGGCTAAGTTCAAATTCGTCTTTCGTCAAACAATATTTCGTGATTTTTTTCATTAAAATTATTCACATGGTATAAGTCTTATGTCTGTCTGTGTGAGGACTCTGTGGAGGGTGAGTGGCTAGGGGGTTATGTGTAGTGTGTCATGTGTGTGTAGGCCTATGCATTGTTTCAAATTATTTCTATGTATAAGTCTTGAAAAAGGATTTAATTAAGACATTAAACAAAACTTTTTGAAACGTGCTTCTGTGTGTATATTTTAATGTATACGTTTTCTCGTCCACTTTAACACGTTTTGTTTTCAATTTTATAAATTTGTACTTCAATTTTGTCCCGAGAAGCCGAGAATGTGCCAATGTTAACTTCAATTTCGTCTATTGTCGACCAACTTCACAAAAAGTCCATTCAATTTATTCATTTATCACATATTATCGCCAAGACGTCAATTACAATTCAAATTCGTCGGTACATTGATGCCTTTAAAGGGGCCCTGCAAACCAAATGTTGACTTCTGTTCATCTGTATTAGTGTACACATTCAATATTTGTAAACGGTTTGACCTAAAAATGTTTTGTATATTTTTAAACATTTTATCATTTATTTTTCTTCATGTTGCTAAGCCCCACCTCCTAAAAAAAACCTCCAGAGTAAATTCTATTGTTGACCTGTTGTGACATCATCTGTCAATCACTGGTCAGCTACCATGAGATTAACAAAAGATGAAAGTACAAAAAGAACATCCACACAAAAGCATGCCCTGCATACCTCCATGCAATAGCTTAAACAGTGCTTTTCTTCTGACATAGCAACAGCTATTGAAATTGAAGGTGTGTGAGTTGGTATTCTATTCAACCGTGTGATGATATTGTGATTAGGCACTCAGCTTGGGTGAAGGTAACTTCTTTGTAACTGAGTAGTGAATGGCTGATGATGTCACAACAGGTCAACAATAGAATTCTACTCTGGAGAGGTTTTCAGAAGTGGGGGCTTCACAATATGGAGAAAAATAATTACTAAAATGTTTTAAAATAAACAAAATATGTTTGGGTCAAATGGTTTACAAATAGTTGATGTGTACACTAATAGAGATGAACAGAAGATAACATGCGTTTAGTTTGCCTGGCCACTTTAATACTCCAATGGTCAACCAACAATGGTACGTCACTCAACCCCACCAAAACTAAGGTCATGCACATCACCAGGAAACGTACGTTTCAAAGTCCAACGTATAAACTTGATGTGGAGCTATCCTCTGACCCGTTATTCCGAAGGTTCGCTATGCCTAAAACGAAATCGGGTTCGTTATTCCGAAGGTTCGTTTATCCGAAAAACAAATCGGGTTCGTTATTCCGAAGGTTCGTTATTCCGAAGGTTCATTAGTCCGAAAATAAAATAGGGTTCGTTAATCCGAAAATTAAATCGGGTTTGTTATAATACTATAATTTGTGTTTTGTTTATTTAATTTACAGCCTGCATTAAGCATACCCCTCCCCCTTTCCCTCCCTTGGCCAGACCAATCAAACATTTAAGTTTATTTTATCTCTTATATGAAATTATAGCATTAGGCTATAACAAACCCAAATTCATTTTCGGATTAACGAACCCGATTTCATTTTAGGAATAGCGAACCTTCGGAATAACGAACCCTCGGAATAACGGACCTTCGGAATAACGAACCTTCGGAATAACGAACCCGATTTTATTTTCGGACTAACGAACCTTCGGAATAACGAACCTGATTTCATTTTAGGAATAGCGAACCTTCGGAATAACGAACCCTCTGAATAACGAATAACAAATGTTCGGATTAACGAACCCTATTTAATTGTTGTTATTTCTTTGTATAACTCATGTTACGAATATAGTTATCATTTGTGATCTTGACACGTTACATAACACACTTTCCTTATAACAATGTATATGAACCATATTTTTTTAAATCAATTTGTATCAATTGATTTTCTCTTTTAGTGTGGTTAAGATAATTTAGATATAGTTAATCAGTGACAGCTATTTTTAAACGGCTTTTGTATAAGAAATTTGTTTTATATTCCATTATATCTCTTGGGACCAGTGTGCGCGGGTCCACATGCCATAGGGCAACAGTGATGAACTTCACTTTTGTGAACCCTGGCCCACACACTGATTCTCCTATTTTCTCTTGTCTCAGTTGTAATCTGTAATCTGTATTTTTGTATATAATTCGTATTTATGTAAATATTTGTGTTGTAGTGTACAACACTGTACTATGCTTTTTGGTCGAATAATTCATAATATTAATAATAATAATACTATTCTCTAGTTGCCTCATTTTGTTTAAATTATAAAACCACAAAATCCTTACAGTGTATAATGCATTGTTTCACATTATTTCTATATATGTCTTGAAAAAGAATTTAATAAAGAAATACAAATAAAAAATCACTTTTTGAAACATGGTTGTGTGTGTGTTTGTGTGAGAGTTTAATATGTTTATGTGTGTGCGTGTGTTTGTGAGTTTGTTTGCGTGTGTATATGAAGAACTTTCTTCCAAAAGGCGCTATATCCTCTTTTCAACTTTCGAGGAAAACAGGTTTCTTTGCCCAACTTTGTACACGTGCCTATAAAGCAATATGAAAATTGAACTTTCTATATTTTGATTTTGAGTGAGTAATTTGTCGTAAAATGTGGATTCCTAGATAGCTACTAGCTTATAAATGTATATATATTTTATAGAAAGTGGATTTTATAGAAAGTGGATTTATCTCCTTTTGGAACTGAGCTCTTCATATTTTACCCCCTAAATGATTAATGTTATAATTTAACAGTATAGAAGCCACACAACAGTACTGGAAAACGCCCCACACACACAAACAAAATGAAATATATACTTGTATCACCTACCACGTGAAAGAATATACACAGAAGGGAGCTTTTGCAATTTTTCACTCGAAATTATGCAATCTGGTGCATACTTTGGAAGGAAATATGATAAGCTAGATTTTAAGAAAGCGTAACTTAAATCTCCCCCAATGTTATGATTAGACCGAACCACATACCCCGGGGGGGGGGGGGGGGGGGTACGGCTGAAACCTCCAAACCCATACCCACATCTAAGGGTCCTTTTGCGAAAAATGGACCCATGTCTAAGGATTTTTTTTTCGCCTGCGGCGCATGTTTTGGGTGTATTTCCCACAAATTTTGTGGTTTTAAGTTAGCGAGCGTAGCGAGCTTGAAAAATTTTGCAATTTTACATCCGCAAATCCCAAAATCCTGTATAAAAAGGGGGAAATATGAAAAAAGGGACCCATGCCTAAGGATTTTTTGATGAAAAGGGGACCCATCTCTAAGGATCTTTCTTGAAAAAGTCACCCTTCCCAGCGGCACATCTCCGTATACCCAATATACGTGAGTACCCCCCCCCCCCCCCCCCCCCCGGGCCACATACACGCACACACACACACTAGGGCGTCAACAGCTTCTCAAAAGTGGGGGGATTGCGAGGGAGCGTAGCGACCGAGCTGGCCAGGGAAGAATATGGAAGGGCTGTATTTTGAGGCTTGGGGCTTGAAATTGTACGATTTTGTGCATACCTGAGACAAAATTGTCATTATATTTAGTATACAAGCTATATGGTTTCAAATGTACATATTTGTGCGCATAGCGGGGGGGGGGGGGGGGGGGGGCAATCCCCTCCACTTTTAAATGTATCCACCGTAGGCTCCTGTTGACGCCCTTGTAATGTTTATACAACCTACTCATGCATGGGCACAGACAAATACGCACATACCATACATGCATGTACAAATAAAAATACCAATTGGGGGAGAGTATGGAAGAAGGTTTACCCCCTCCCACTTCAATAAATTGTCAAAGTTTGTGTTGAAAATATCACTTTAGCTAAATGGTTACTATTCATATTATGACTATTATGATTATAATTCTTCTTATAATTATGATCATTATTATTATTATGATCATTATTGTTTTGCATTGTTTTGCATTTCTATAAAGATTAAACTTTGAAAAAGTGAGGGGGGGGGGGGGGGGTGGGGGTGTTTGTACAGGCCATCCTCCCGCATCCACATGTTGTGTGTGGATGTGGGGGGGGGGGGGGGGGAGGTTATATCCCTCCATCCCCTGTGATCTACGTCCGTGGTTACCATACATGCCAAAGAGGTATTCGAAAGGTAAACAGTGGGAAGGCCTTTTGGAAGATACATTTCGTAGATATATCCACTTTTGCCCAATTACTTGAAAAATATATTGTCTGTATGTATCGAACTAATTATAATTACAAATTACTACTTGCGAAGACACTTTGTGCCATTAACTCATGCAAACAAAGCTTCAATTGTTTACCACTTTCATTGCAAGCATCTCATCTTAACAAAAAGCCGACGTGGTAGTAATTAAATTAAATGAATATGTAATTATGTAATCACAAAAGAGCCCCCCATCCCAATCTCTCTCTCTCTCTCTCTCTCTCTCTCTCTCTCTCTCTTTCTAGCAGACTTTCATGACAAGAAACAGTGAGCTTATTTGCCGTTTACATACGGCTACTTATTGTCATCAGAAATATATCTTTGATACATAAGATCACCTTCTTTTGTGTGAGCGTACAGGATCGAGCGCAATAAATATGTGTTGTAATTTAAAAGTATTGTTTTATATGTCATGATTTCTTAGTCCTAAATCATTGTTAATAAAATGTTTGTCTAATAGTTAATGAAAATATCTGACATGATACAAAGATATGTCGCGGATATTTACTTTGGGGTTTAAATATTTAATGCAGCTGGTAATGTATGTCATGCATTAATCGTGTTTTGTCAGTTTTCTTATAAGTGTTTTATTTGCTTTTGTTATAACCATTAATTGCCAGAAAGTATTATCGATGTCCCATTAGAAGCTATCCTCATCCTCTTTATATATTCTTACTAAGCATGCTAAGGTACTCATCTGAAAAGTCTCCCCTACTATCTTTCTCTCATACCTGCATCGTAGCGACAGATACGCACGCAATATTATTCTCTCTCGCGACGCAAAATCGTATACGCAATCGATGTTCGACGAGAAAAGTATTGTATTGGACTTTCATCGATATCATACATAAAAAGCGCCTTTCAATAGGATTTGTATCGATACATACAAAACAGGATAACATGTTTAAATTAAGAACGGATATTAATTATTCATAATTATATCAACGATAGTCTTTAATGAGCATTCAAAATAGGCACACCTGAAAGAACCCAAAAGCCTGCGAAACCGTTGTCGACATCGATGAACATGGGCGAGGTCAATCTCGCCTTCGAACCTTCGATCGATGAAACCAAATACCATGCAACTATCTATCATGACACCGAGCGCCGATACTATACTTCGACATCATAACTCGACGTCGTCAAAGACGTTGGTATTTCTGTCATAGTCCGTATAATAAGCAGCGATGCCCATCAAACGGATTCAGGTTACTCCTGACATAACCATGAAGCCTCCGAAACCGTTGTCGACATCGGTGAACATGGGCGAGCACAATCTCGCCTTCAACCCTTCGATCGATGATGCCAAATATCAAGTATCTACCATAACACAGGACGTCGGTACTCAGCCTCGACATCATAACATGACATCGTCGAGTGAGTACCGTGATCGAGTATCGTTGATTGGCGTCATGTCCAAGTCTGCCGGGAACATCATCAACGTGTCTGGTTTGAAGTACGTGGTGAGCCCGAGTGAAAACAAGGCGAGAAGGTTAGCATTTGTTTTATATTTCATAATTTATTTTGTACAGGATCTTAGTAAGTTTGATTGATTTTGGCCAAATTTCCTTTAAATTTCCTTTCAAGTTTGTCATATTCATTATTATTTGATTCAATATTCACAACGCCATTTTCTTTGGCATCATCCCGCTAGGTTTGCTTGGATCCTTCTCCTACTGACAGCCATGTGCGTGACCAGCTACCAGATCGTAGAGCAGGTCATGTTTTACCGCTCATATCCAAAGAGCGTCGACCTCAAGATCGAATACGTGTCCGAGCTTGTGTTTCCCTCGATCGCGATCTGTAACTTCAACCAATATCGGTAAGAATGATACACTAATTACTCACGTTATTATGTACGTACAGTATACTTCAGCACATGAACTTACGGGAAAATGTTCGCCTGGAGAGGTGGGGGGGGGGGGGGGGGGGTTCAGGTCTTCTGGTCTACTGCCCGAACACCATCCTTTCCGTTTTTCCGCTCGGACAAAGCAAGGTCCTCTCCATTCGCTATATTATACTGTATAGCTGCCCGGAAAATATAAGATTTTGCTTGAACATGGCAAGATTTTTGCCCGAATATTATATAATTTTGCCTGAATTTGATAATAAATTTACCCCAAAATAGCATGGTTTTCCTGACTTTATAGTTTTAGGTGCTTTAGCCCGAATATTATATAATTTTGCCTGAATTTGATAATAAATTTACCCCAAAATAGCATGGTTTTCCTGACTTTATAGTTTCAGGTGCTTTTGCCCGAGTAAGGCTATTTTGCCCAAACATATGAAACGAGTTCGCCCGAATTTGATATGATTTTGCCCGAATGTGAGGTTCATTCTCCCTGAATATGGCAATTTTTCAAAACCATAGGGGCTTCAGCCCCCGGCCTTACGCTAGTGCTCCAGCATCCGCTGAATTGTGCATGGAACAAGGAAGGAACTGTAAAGATGAATATAAGGATGAATCAACAATACGTCTTTTTTTGTGTGCAAACGATCATGATAGACAGTACATTGATTCAATTCATTTCAATAAGAGGATATTGTTCTGAATAAAAAAAAACAATATATAAAATAATAATAATAAATTAATTTAAAAAAAGTAAAACGAATAATAAGCCCAAGCTTTGTTTCTCAAATGCAATAACGTGCACATGTATAGCTTTGATGTATCTCTTTAAACTCGTTGGCATGTACATTATTTCAATTTTAACCCAGTGAAAGTCAAATAAACGGCACTACATACAAAGACTTCCTTGATGTCTTTCAAGAAGTAATAGATAAGAAACGTTGGACAACTATGATGGAAGAACTCGGTCCTTACGGAGCATTGCTGAACCACACCAAAATGTCCACAATATTACTCACAACTGGGCATCAAGTAAACCAATCGATACAATGGTGAGTTTAGGTATGCATTATGAGGGGGCGGTTTTTTTATGATTTGTAAACCAACTTGCTTTCTTTATCATACAGGGTGGCCCAAACAAAACGGAACGGGGCACTTCCCAAAATATATTTTCACAGTTATTATGTCCATCGTATAGGGTGTCTTTTCCAATGAAAGACGATACCACTAACAGTAATTTTGGTCGTGTACTTTTTGTTTTAGGGCGCTGTAAGAGACACCATTTCAGGTTCCCATTTCTGTCAATTTTGACCGAGTCAGTGCCTGATAAATTGGACTTACTGCCCGTCATAGTATCGAACAACTATGCCCATTCTATCGGCGCACATCTGAATGCACACTTACAATGGCGCGCGTATTGCTCGTTGTTCGATGCTATGACGGGCAGTAAGTGCAATTTATCAGACACTGACTTGGAAAAATTGACAAAAATGGGAACCTGACATGGTGTCACGCACAGCGCCCTAAAACAAAAACTACACGACCAAAATGACTTTTCTGGGTTTCATTTTTCATTGGAAAAGACACCCTATCCGATGGACATAATGATTTTGTTACTATATTTTGGGAAGTGCCCCGTTCCTTTGGGGGAGGGGGGGGGGGGGCACCCTGTATAGCATTGCCACTTATTTGATTCGGCGCCCGGATGGCACAGACAAAAATTACCATGGTATACTTACCGTAATATTGAAACAAAACGACTGGAATCTTTAATCGAGAAAATGATAACGGGATTAGCAATTTCGTAAGTTGGTCTGTTTATAGTTGCTTATTTTGTATTACTATTTGTAAATATATTTATGTATTCATATTCTGATTATTCAGCACTGTTTTGATATATTTAGTAATAATTATGTGTGTACTCGTCCCCATTATATATTTATTTCATGTCGTCATGATTTAGTATCATTGCTACTTTCGGAGGGGAAGGGGGTTTATCAATACATTAATAGGTTAACATCAACTTAATTATAACTAGACTTTGAATTCGTCACTTAGACGAATTAAGGTGATACGTACTGAAATTTCGATATAATGATAATGACTTTTCATTGCGTAATAAGATGATGTCAGAACATTTTATTGATATACATGAATTACACAAAATAGGGTAACAATATTAATTCGTAACATTCAATTGTAATCCAAAGGGGAGTGGGGAGGACTAAAAATTTACCGAAATGACTTTAAAATGGCTCTGTACTTGACGTCTTATTTCGACCATATCACACCTTTCCTTTGGCCGATTTTGGCCTGGATTTGAGTTTGTAAAAGCTGAGTTACCACCACACGACCATTTTTTCGATTATATTTTACGAATTGAGCAAGGGAACAGGTCGTAATTGAAGGTTGAACTTTTTGTTTACTTGATCGTGCACTATGGAGACTTTACCAAATCTGATTGGTCAATGTTAGGTATGTAAAAATGTGTATGGTCAGGGCATCTAACTTCGCGCGGCATCTAACTTGGCGAAGTTAGTTTCGCACAAGCTGCGTTCACACGATAAAAGCCAATCTTGTGGTTATCTTGTGGTTATCTCGTGGTTTGCAATCTTAGAAGTATCTTGTGGTTGTCTTGTGGTTAGCGCTCGTTTGAACACGCAAAACTCGTGGTTTCATCAGGGGGGTCATACTGCGCGCTAATCTTGGAAAACTTTATGGACTGGCTAACATGGAATTCTGGGATACGTTTAGTCTAGGATCGAGACCCTCGATCGCATGCTGAACATAGCGCGACCAACGAGAGAGGTCTGCGTAACATCAGTGATCGCTGCTCACGAGGCCTCGGCTGGCAGCCATCACTGCTGTTGTTCAGATCTCCCTCGTTGGCGGCTATCTATTATGGGTGGTGAGATTATTTTTAGCATGCGATCGAGGGTCTTAGATCATAGACTACAAAATACCCAGCATTCCATGTTAGCCAGTCCATGAAGTTTCCCTAACCGGCCATGTTTGCTGCGTGTTAAGGCTATGGGAAAATTAGCACGCAGTGCGTAGATTCTCTTCTAGTTATTTATATACTACTTCTATGGGTTTCACTATGGTTTCATCCATAGAAGTATGAATAAACAAACCAACCCGTTTATAACTAGAAGTCTCACTTAACGCGCGCAATTCACGTGTCCCATATACTTTGTACATGGGCAATATGGCGGAGTGAACCGATTTTTGAAGCTCTCGTGGACTACTTCTCTACGTCATCGCGTAGTGACCTAGAAATACTTGACCAATCAGCATGCTATGCAGCAGGGGGTGTCACTGCTGCCAGAGTGCAGCGATTTTTGCTCACCGGAAGAGCCTACAACTGGTTGCATTATGGGCTACTTGGGAACTACAGTTAACCAATCACAGAGTAGTTCAAACGCGTCGTCACGGGATCGAGGTCAATAAAACAAGTTCATATGCATACGTCACAATGGCTCCCATTGTTCTCATAAGCGTGATGAAATCTAGGACAGTGCGCAGGAAAATAGGCGCGATAGTCTACGCACTGCATAGCATGATGATTGGTCAAGTATTTCTAGGTCACTACGCGATGACGTAGAGAAGTAGGCTACGGGAGCTTCAAAAATCGGTTCACTCCGCCATGTTGCCCATGTACAAAGTCTATGGGACACGTGACTTGCGCGCGTTAAGTGAGCCTTCTAGTTATAAACGGGTTGGTTTGTTTATTCATACTTCTATGCTATGCAGTGTGTAGACTATCGCGCCTATTTTCCTGCGCACTGTCCTATATTTTACATATAAGTATGAATAAACAAACCAACCCGTTTATAACTAGAAGGCTCACTTAACGTGCGCAAGTCACGTGTCCCATAGACTTTGTACATGGGCAATATGGCGGAGTGACTCGATTTTTGAAGCTCCCGTGGACTACTTCTCTACGTCATCGCGTAGTGACCTAGAAATACTTGACCAATCATCATGCTATGCAGTGCGTAGACTATCGCGCCTATTTACCTGCGCACTGTCCTAGATTTCATCACGCTTATGAGAACAATGAGAGCCATTGTGACGTATGCATATGAACTTGTTTTTATTGACCTCGATCCCGTGACGACGCGTTTGAACTACTCTGTGATTGGTTAACTGTAGTTCCCAAGTAGCCCATAATGCAACCAGTTGTAGTCCCTTCCGGTGACCAAAAATCGCGGCACTCTGGCAGCAGTGACACCCCCCTGATTTGTATCACGCTTATGAACAATGGGATCCATGGTGACGTATGCATATGAACTTGTTTTATTGACCTCGATCCGGTGACGACGCGTATGAACTAATCTGTGATTGGTTTACTGTAGTTTCCAAGTAACCCATAATGCAACCAGTTGTAGGCTCTTCCGGTAAGCAAAAATCGCGGCACTCTGGCAGCAGTGACACCCCCCTGATATTTTATCACGCTTATAAATATGAACAATGGGATCCATGGTGACATATGCATATGAACTTGTTTTATTGACCTCGATCCGGTGACGACGCGTATGAACTGCTCTGTGATTGTTTTATGTAGTTCCGAAGTAGCCCATAATGCAACCTGCAGTGGTATGCCTTCCGGTGACCAACAAAAAACACCCCCCTTGTTTGAAACGCTTAAAATTGTCTGAAACATATAGTAAATTACCATACAGGTTTGGGCATCCGCGCGCCCTTTTCTCCGATCCCGAGGCAGATTATATTATGCACATCATTCACCCCTGAAAAGTGACCTACTTCCTTACTGCGCGCAGTACGCGCGCGGTGCAAGCGTATGCGCGATGTTTTCTATTTTCGGAATGCAACCCCAAAAGTTCAAGTCATTACGTTAAATTTAAAGGGGAAAAAAGACAGTTCTTTGCACCAAGATGAATGTAGCTCGCGGATATCTTGTTTTTAGAAATTTGCGTCACTTTTTTAGACCATCTTCTGATTTGTGTCGGATATATCACCTATTGATTTTAGAGGCGGAATAGAATCACGGCGTGGTAGCTCAGGATCTTAGCACGACAATAATAAGTATCGTTTATAACAAATAATCCCGGAAACGGGATAACGAATGAACTTAAACCGAAAACTCAATGAAAATCCTATAATATGCATATTGTACCTCTTCTGAAAGCTGAGAACATACTGAGCATGAAAAGGTTAATTTTGAAGCCCTAACACCGCCCAGAAAACAATTAAAAGCAAATTTAAACTCTTATTCTGAACCCCGATTTTCGCCGTTTGACGGCGATTTGGTGCAGAGAAATTTGATGACGTCACAGGTTGACTAGGCGGCGGCCGCGGACGGTAGAGCGGTATTACCATAGTACCCTTTGCCTCCCCCAACGATCCCCCAGTCCAGCTCGCGCGAGTTATGCTGCCCTGCTCAATCGATAGAACGCCGTCCTTGTCAATGTCATTTTTCTTGTTAGATTCGACCTGATATCTGCAAAATCGGAGAATGGTGGAAATGTCTGAAGGAAGTGAAGATTTCAGGCATGGTTTTGAGGTGGAAATCGCGAGTTTGCCAGTATCGACAAAGTTGAATTCGAGTCGCAAAGTCGGGAAAAGGTGCATGGCGTATGGTAGATCGACAAAACTAGTATCACTTTCATGGCCTCTTTGACTTTGACATTATATTGTATTTTTCTCTGTCGGCATTCTAAGCCGACAGTGAAAAATAACAATAATAATGTCGAAGAGGCCATGAAAGTGATAGATTTGTCGATCTGGCGTATGGCTGCGGCAATTGTATAGCGAATTGCACCATGTCCATGCACTAGTTTGCCGGGGAAAATGCTGGGGGAAAGGGCGCATTGAAACCCGCACTCCGGTGTCGGCACGCTACCCCGCTAGCTGGCCGTGCCGCGCTCGTGAAGAGTACCCTACGAAACACAAATGTAACGTACCCAAAATCAACTAAATCTTCAAAAATTGCTCAAATAATGGTCATGATTTCAAAGTAGTTATCTTTTTTTACCTGTTTTGTGTAACTACTTTGAAATCATGACCATTATTTGAGCAATGGTCGAAGATTTAGTTGTTTTTGGGTACGTTACATTAATTTGTTTCGTATGGTACTCTTCACGAGCGCGTCACGGGCAGCGTAGCGTGCCGACACCGGAGTGCGGATACAATAGTGAACTAGCGCCAAAAGTCTCCCAAATCCCCGTTATCATTGTTGCTGTCTGATGAATCATTCCTGTCCTCTTCTTCATCTTCTTCGGAAAAATCCATTGCGAAACTCAGTTCGAGAGTATTTTCCTCCATTTTCCTCGAAATAAAACTGTCGAGCTCGATCGTACGTTATCAAAAAGCAATATACACAACACATGCAGTACATAATATACAATGCACGCGCGCGCTTTGCTTGATCAGCTGATCGGCCGGGCCCATTCAACCGGTGACGTCACGATTTTCAGGCCGATCGTTGAGCGAATTTCAGTCAACGAGACGGCTCTCTTTTGCCCCATTTTCGAAGACTTTTAAGTCAAATTTCAACATCTACATCGCGGATTAAAGGGATCTAGTAACTTTGTTGACATGTGCAAAAAGTGATGAATGGTTGATGCAATGTATATTGCTGTTATCTCATATGTCCACAGGGTATTGTGTGAAAATTTCAAGTCAAATGGACATTGCATGGCCAAGTTATGAACAAAAATGCAAAGTGATATAAACTAACTCACTGCACTCACTTTGTACACGGTATGAAAAACTCCGGGGCAGTTTTTCTTATCTGAATACTTTGATCGTACATATCTTTGTAACGAAAGGGAAATTTGAAAAACCGAAACCTGTCCCATGATTTTATTGTTAATACGAATACAACAAGCTATGAGGGAACCGCTAGAATGAAAATTTATTTTGAGGATTTGGACAATGTTACTAAGTCCCTTTAAGTTAATATCCTTAGAAAAAGTAACATTTCCTTCACAAACATACCAAATTTTGCCAATTTGAAAGTCAACGAGGGTTCGGTTTAAGGGAGGCTTGCGTAGTTGCTATGTATCCCGGATGCGCATAATGTTTTTACACTGTACTTCCGCCATTTTAGCCGAAAGTCACGAAAAGCGCGCTGGTAAGCCAAGACTAGCGCCTGTTGTACATTATTATGCGAAACAATTTCTATGCATCAAAATACTTTGCGATATCGATCTAGCTAAGACAAGTCCAAGGGCGAGGGGGCGAGGCTGATCTCGATGCAGACTACGACCACGACGTAGATACAATACACTCACAGTCATCATTGTGTGTGAAACTACGATTTTATTGAGAAAATGGCTAGGATTTTGATGCATAAATGGTATTGCATACGGCAGGCGCTAGTCGCATGTATACAGCTGCAGCGCTAGTCTTGGCTAACCAGCGCGCTTTTCGGGACTTTCGGCTAAAATGGCGGAAGTACAGTGTAAAAACATTATGCGCATCCCGGATACCGTTCAGTAATTGACTTTGCACGTAATCGACAGAAAACGCGAGAGAGGTCACACATGTACAAAGTCAATGGCGAGCCTAACTGAGCGGACACAGGCATAGAAAAGGCAAATTTTCGTGGCGCTTCAAATCGTATAATTTCATCCCAATGACCAGTGTCTTCAAAATATTCTGTAAACAAGTATTGGGGCGTTCGATTATTGCATAAATCAGTCCATGACAATGTCAACTTTTAGCTGTGTTGTCATTCAATCAAAGAAGTGAGCGAGTGGCAACACCTTTATGGTACCTACTTGGGTGAGGGTTTTGAGCATTTTTTGACATTTTTTTCATTTAACGGACGCGTACGTGCGCGTCTCTAATTGTATGCACATGAATAAAGGCTAACACGTTGACCGTTGACCTGATTAATATTGATGCCAAATTTGAATTGAAATTGTTTTTTCATGACTGAGATGTGATGATTATAGAAATGTAATAAAATGGCGTCCTGATGACGTCACATCGATGTGACGTCACCGTTGAAAAAGTTGGCAGTTCTAAGTTAGAACATGATCTATCATCATGTGAAAGTTCATGACAATTGATTCATCTGATCTTGAGATAAGCGACGAACAAAATTGATGGGAAGAATAAATAAATAACATATAATAATACAAATTCGAACAAACTCAATAGGTGATACGTCGTATGATATATATATCGTATCACCTAATGATCCCTATATATAGCGACAAATTGCCGACAAATGTACTCTACCTTCTGTTATAATTGATCGTTTTAAGCTTCATACATTGTACAATGGTCTGTTGTTATAATTGTTAATAATGTAAGATTTTGTACCTTTTCTGTTAGAAATGGAAAAAATGAAACTTGAAACTTCCCTTGAATCTTAGGTCTCGGCTGGGTTCGGACCTGCTCTCCCCAGTCAACTACTCGACAGCCCTGACAGACTTTGGCCCGTGTTTCATGTTCAACACAGAAGAACTGTTTCAAGGGGACCTCATGGTGCGGTCTGCAGGTAAAAGCTAGCAGCTTGATGATAGAAGACATAGTGATCCATTAACTTTTATTAACAAATTAAGCATGTTAGCAACTATTTTTGAGCTTTTACCTTGTTGCCTGATCTAATTTTACAGGAGGATAAGCGGATTTTGATTTGTCAATTAATGTCTACCTAGTAATGTTGACATATACTCCGCAAAAAAAGAAACTGGACACTTGTATAAGTTGAAATATTTCATATTAATGTACGATAAAGTGTACATGATCATATATCAAATTAAAGGGAATTTAGTCCTCTACATGCAGGGTATAACTTAAAGGTGTAATCGTTTATTCATGAAATGTCATGGTCAATTAACACTAGCAAGGTCTGTTTTCAAAAATAGCAAAACAATTGAGGACCACACCATTCGACTGAAGTGATAGTAAGCGTTTCACTTAAAACAAGATGAGCGGGGCAAGTAAATTATGACATTATTCAACTTTATTGTTATGAACAAACTCTGGAAATACAAATTTGTCAATAAAACAGGGCCAGGTTATGAGAGCATTATCATACTGGTCTGTATTACAGGCATGAAGCTTGTCTATTTCATGTGTCCCCTGCAATTTTAACCATATTTACCTAGAGAAATGTAATGTTAAAGACTGCCCAACTGTTTGACCAAGGATGACTTCAGCTTTTGAAGATCTTTGGACTACGGTATAATTCTTGAGAAGAATTTGTACCATTTTCATGCTGAAATAAGGGCACAAACTGTGGTTTTGACTAATAAAGCTTTGCCATGGAATTCCCCATTTTGTTACTTTGGGATGAAAATAACACCTATAACGTTCACAATTTGTCTTCATTTATACTTTTTATTGAGATGAAGATAGAAAAGATCACATTTGTAATGAAAAATTTATGCCATCTTATGAATATAGCGTTTTACATTATGCTTATCAACATTTATATGGTTGAGTGGATGTTCCATTTTTGCTATTTTTGAAAACAGACCTTGGTGTGGTTAATTGACCGTGACAAGTCATGCATGAATGATTTCATCTGGATTTCATGCGAATATTGAAGTGGGTAATTTTATCTTTAATTTGATATACAATATAATATATTTTATCGTTAATGAATACAAAATATTTGGTCTCATACAAGTGTCCAGTTTCTTTTTTTGCGGAGTATATATATATGAAAAACAATATTCTAGTCAAAATAAAAATTAATAGGCAGCAGATGATAGAGGTTTTCACCTTTGGCGCAAGGTAGACAATATTCTTTTTGATGTAGCGATAGTAGCGATAGGTAACATATCATTTTAACAAATCTGACTTTGAAATAACAATGCAGACTGCATGATTTAAAGGGGTAGTTTAGTTTTGGTTTAGAGGGCGCTTCAAGAAAAAACTAATTTGTGAGGTAATGGAAAACCAAATGTAATATTTGAAAGAGCATGAAATAAAACCAACTTTATTTGACCAAAATCAGTTCAGAAACAGCAGAAATATCAATAGATGTATCCGATTGGAATAAATGTGGGACACATTTATTGAGAATGCCTAAGCTTTTTCGAAAAAATACCTTTTTAAAATGGTCGTTGATTATATCTCTATTGAAAAGAAATTTAAAACAAAATATAACATTCACAATTTTCATTAGAAATGGTTCAAACCGATATGTTTTTGAGATAGCGCCCTCTTTTATTTTAAAAGCTGCTTTTTGAATGATAAGCGACTCCTGTCTTAGCCGTTTGTAAGTTTTTGGCAGTGGTGGAGTTACAATAATTCGTTTGTAGTGATATGATGCAAGATTCTGTTACTTAAAATTCAGTTTGACCAGAACTGTACTATGCCTTTAACCCTACTAATTTTCCACACAGGCAAGACATCAGGTTTACAGATGTACACGTACGTTCACCAGGATGAATACGTCAATGACGAAAGCTTTCGCAACTCGGCAGGATTTCAAGTCTACCTCTTCGAGAAGGGAACTCTACCCCAGGTCAATGATCTCGGGTTCGCCATCTCACCGGGAACCAATACGATAGTCGGTATCGACGTCACTAAGGTCAGGTGGTACATGTATGCTATTTGTTTATTTCCATGTTTGTGTGTTTGTTTGCTTTTCTGTTTGTTTGTTCGCCATCTCACCGATATCGATACCACTAAGTTCGGGTGAAACATGTTTGATGTGTATCGTTTCTTTGCCGTGTTTTTCTCTGTCTTTTCGCCATCTCACCAGGAACCGATACGCTATAGTCGGCATCGATGACAAAGGTCGGTTGATACACGTTCGGTTCCTTTTGTATATGTTGGTAGTTTCTTTGTTTGTTTATTTATTTGCTCTACATCGTGAAGAAGGGTGTATATTACTAGGTCTAGAACCCGAAATGAAGTGTGCGCCAGAGAAGTGTCACCCTAACTCACACAACCCCTACCTACCTCACCCCATCGCACCAAACCCACTTCGCCACCCTCACCGTTCGTCACATCACCCCACCTCTCACCCCACCTCACCCCAGTCCTCACCTCACCTCACAATACATTACCCCACATCGCCTCAGTCAACTCAGTCAACTCAGGTACCTCACACCACCTCATGTCATCTCACCTTACATCATTTACATCCCCCCCCCCCCCCCCTACTCAAGCCACACATACAGATTACAATACTGTGCGCTCGGCATTGTCGTCACCCTACACCGCTTGCTCCGATACCATCGACATCGTATTACCATTTTACAAAGTAGATGTGCCTCAACCCACGATACATCATACCAGTTAGTCTAATCTTTATTTTATCTTGCATCACATTACCCATCCTTGCCGCACCCCACCCCAACCAAATCCTATTAAATATTAGCCTTTTAACTATGATAATTACATAAAGGGCTTATATTACCCCTTTTAATTTCCAGACGCAGATGCTTCGTCCACCTTACGGTGAATGTTCTAGCGTTGATCTCAAGTATTACGATAAGTACGGACTGCCCGAGTGTCTGATGGAATGCCACACTGACTATGTTGTGAGTGAAATGGGCTGCAAGCTATATTTCATGCCAGGTATGTATTCTTAGCAAATTGTTCGTTAATATTTTAATGAAGTCCCTATCCCGTACGATAATACATACTTATATAACAATAGCTGAAAATATTGTGCGAACATGACACATTTTATCAATAAAACACGTGGAAACTGTACGAAAATGTTTTCTCTTTCAGTGGTAATTTGTTTTGACGATATGATACACAACTTTTGTTTTCATATTGCTGTAAAAATTGCTGTAAAATTTCCATTTTTGTTAACGATCTAAAACAACAGTGTTTCTCTAAAAAAAATCCCTACATTGGGAGGGTGTACTCACTTTCTATATCCCCTGGCTCGGTCGCTGTGCTCTTTCGCCAGTTTCCCGCAAGACAATGGTCTCTAATAATGCCACTGATATTGACTAGGAGAACAATATACAATTATTGAAGGTGCATTTGCTTGATTACCAGTTGAGCTTGTTGTGGCGTGTTTACTCAAGTGATATTGACCAGTTGAGATTGTTGTGGCGTGTTTACTCAAGTGATATTGACCAGTTGAGCTTGTTGTGGCGTGTTTACTCAAGTGATATTGACCAGTTGAGCTTGTTGTGGCGTGTTTACTCAAGTGATATTGACCAGTTGAGATTGTTGTGGCGTGTTTACTCAAGTGATATTGATGAAGTTCTGACGCATGAAGATATGGAGTAACATTGTCAAAATCAACAAAACTTATATCAGATTTCTAGCGGTTCTCAGTCACAACCCTACAAACGTGGAACAGGATTCAGTTGTCCATATTTCTCTTTCGCTATAAAGATATTTATAATTGGAGTGTTCAGACTTGGAAATCCCCATGGGGGAATACAAACTGTGAACATAGGCGAAGGTGAACATTTGTCTCAACATGCTCAAGGGGCTGAGGTCTTTTGCCTCAATAGTTATCCTTCCCTTTTGTTATCTGACATGAAAACAAAACAAAACACGTCTTAACCTTTTGATGCTCGAAAATTATACGTTTGTGTTTATTAGTCTGAAAATAGCACGGCTCTGACCGAAAATTGCTATTAGTTTATTAAATATCACTTTTCACTTTTGCTAATTTCTCGGCTATTATGACATTAATTTCCCATGGAATTTTAGTATTATATCACAGCCATACAGTTTGTAAACAATTTTCGTCAGTTTAAAAGTGCACATGTCAACAAACGTACTTTGTTCCATCCGTTCTAGGCCCATATCGTGAGTGCAACCCATACGAGTACGCCATGTATGGTAGACCGTTCTACGGTAAGTCAGCATTGCTTTCCCATCCTCCCGTTTTTATAATAATTATATACACAGCAAATGTAATGTAGGCTTTTATCACCAACCATGTGAAATAATATATATATTTTTTTATTAATATGGCATTACAAAAATGGCACCAAGAAATCACCTATTAATTGAGATACTTGCAATTTAGACCATTAACGTAGGTGCCTGATCGATATATCGCCAAAGGTTGTTATTTAAAATTTCGTGATATCAAAAATTCGAATTCGTGATATCAAAAATTCGAATTCTTGATATCAACAGTTCAATTCCTGATATCACGAATTCAGTTCTCGATATCAATTCTTGATATCACGAATTCAATTATTAATATCAAAACTTAATTCTTGATATCAAGAATGCAATTACTGTATCGATATTGAAAATCGCGATTTGTTAAAGGGACATGCCCTCTTTTACAAAACGTCTGAACAGTATTCAGTTGACGGATGGGGATGAATGTAACACAAACAACAAAAATCAGATCGAACAGCCCTGTAATTTGGATTCTACGAATGAAAAACGAATGCGTCCCTCCATCAAACTAAACCGAACACACAAAGTAACTTCACCCCTAAGCAATTGCCCATAATTTCATAACCAGGAATCGTTTCAAGATTTCGTCTTGCCAATATATCTATATGGTAGTTAGGAAAACAATGTGTAAAAATGAGAGGTCACCATTAATCCATGGTTGAGTGAGCACACATTACAGAAAAAATAGTCATATTTCATCATAACAAATTATTGATAGTTGGAAAATTAAAAAATGCACTGTTTTACAATTGCAATTAATGCATTTTACCATAATTATGTGCCATCAACAAATCAAAATGAATGGAATATCAAACAGCATTGTTTCATATACCATGATCAATGCATTCCGCCACATGTGCGGATTCACAACAATGTACAGGCACGCGCAATACCTTGTGACTTTTGAATTGGGCCATTTTGTCTTTAATCTGTGCTCAGTCAGCCATAAAGTGATGAATATCTCTGATTTTCGCACATATCGAACATAACAACTGTGCCAATATTGTGGTAAGATGACATCTTGAAACAATAATGGGTTATGAAATTATGGGCAATTGCTTAGGGGTGAAGTTACTTTTTGTGTTCGGTTTACATATCGGTGAATAAAGGAGTCTGATTTAGCATAATCTTGTAAAGGTATTGTGAAGCCGACATTTGTAAAGGTATTTGTAAAAGATCTCAAAAATGATATAATTACATGTAGTCAGAATAAGCGAGGTTTGGTTATTTTGTTTAGTATTCGCTAATGTCGTTGATATTTGTGCGCGGGTCACGTAGCTAGCGCGGGTCACGTGGGGTCACGCATAGCGATGTGGTACTCCGTGGAATCCGTGTGCGAACTTTCTCACCGGGTGAATACACGTATAATGCACAATTAAACGTTGGACGACGGTTTATTAGTTTTAGGTCTATATAACTCCACGAAAAAGAGATTTCAAGGCCTAAACTTGTTCAGGCATGCTATTAAATGACATTTTCTTTTATACAGGGTGGCCCCAAAAAACCGGAACGGGGCACTTCCCAAAATAAAGTAACAAATGTATTATGTCCATCGGATAGAGTGTCTTGTTTGGCGAATTGTTTGTAGTCACACCAATATTTACCTATGTATGTGGGGGTTTTTTAAATTAAAAAAAAACACCCCTTCGTCGTTCCGCCACGAGAGCCATGCAGCTATAACTGATAACAACAACACCACAACCAGTGCCCCGTTACATGAAGAATTACTATAATTCGTCGTTCAATGAATTTTATTGATTGATAGATTGTACCCTGATAAGACCCATGGTATATGATTGATACGTTTGTTGGTGTTTATTTCTTGTCTTGTTACAGACAATGCGCAACGTAATACAGACTGCTCGTGCCCCGTACCATGTTCAAGCGTCACGTATCGCCCAAGCATCTCCTTCGCTCAGTACCCATCTGAACTCAGTGGCAAAAAGTGGTACAAGATTCACGGAGAGACATACAAATGGCAAGAGGAGGATGACTACTTGTGAGTATACAACATCACATTAACATGATCAGATGTTACGTATTTATTTATGGAGGGCGCTTTTTGAAATATCGTGATCGTTCGTGTACGTACGCGCAATATTCTTGGGCGTAATTACTACCATGACTACGAGCACACGGGCTATCATCATGGTCGTGTTTACCTTACCCTAACATTGCCAACTTATTCTACTGCCAGCTTAATCAAAATATTCAAGGCCAAAGTGAATTGGCCTACAGGTGATTATTTATAGGAAAGATGTGGGCATGCACAGAACAATATAAACACTCTTGTGTAATAATACATGTACCACGATACGATAATTATTATTAAGTCCAATGCGCCCACAGGGCCGCTGTTGGCACTGGATCTATAGGGGTAGCTTGGAGTCTTATACACAAAACAGCATGCTTGCTATAACACTCACTCCATCTTTTTAGCATGTTGTCCCCTATCATATCCTCCTATATTTTAAGCTGCTTGCACCGCCTTGTTGAGATCTTACAAGCTTGATCAGTTATCATACGTGCAAGGCGAGCGCTCAATGGGTTATAAATGATTCAGAAAAAGGTTGTCTCAACGGAACAACACTAAAATACAAGAGTACAACGTGAATAAACTCGATCATATGTGTGTATAACCCCTAACGTGCCAAGCTCGAATTTTTGCGAGTTACAATACACACAAATGCCATAGAGCATTAAAATCCCTGGCACGTTAAGAGGTATAGTATAGGAGTTTAGATGATAAAATGTTTCCCCATACTAGGGCAACATTTTCCAGAGTCATTCGGTGGGAGAGATAAAAGCCCCATGATTTGAAGACTGGGAAGTGGGGCGGGGGTCAGGGCAGAAAATAGTTTACAACCGAATGAAACCCCAGAAGGGGGACTATATAGGGCGGAGCCCCCAGAAGATATCTGGTTTTTGTAAACAAAATAAATATTTGTTGCCCTCCCCTTCTGGATGGAGGCCTCTGCAACCCCTTTACACGCAATCGATGTCGATTTATTGGTGCGATGATTATGAACGTATCGTTCAGTCATCCCCCAGAATGTAGAATCGTCGAGTCAATGTGTATCGCTTGTGGTATGTTTTCAATGAGAGCGCCCTCAAAAGTTCAATGATACTAACATAGACATTGTTACGTACGTTGTCACAGTACCCGATCAAATGGTAATCAGTACATTGACGTGTTTGATGATCGAATGTACGGTGTACCCGAATCTTTATTCAATGCCAGTCTGTCACTCAACATTACACTCAGTGATCGCTTTAACCCCTTTGACGGTCAATATTATGTTCCACTAGTATCGTCGTAAGTTAGGACTACCGTGAAACACATCAGTCATAAAGTATGCACAGTAGTTTGTACGAACGTAGCTAAGTCAGTCGTTTGTGAAATCGGGCCCAGAAGCCTTTTCAATAAAATATATGTACAATAGGGATTTTGTTTTCTTTTCTACAATGTTCTAAGCGTCAACATGGTGAAGCTCAACATTTACTTTCGGGAGTTGACCGTGCATCACGTGATTGAACAACAAGCCTACTCCTTCTTCGCTCTCTTGTGTAAGTACCTTTGGTTTCTAAAAAACAAAAAACAAACGTGGATGCAATACTTTCTCATCGCCGCTATGAGCATCCATAGTTTCACACTGTGACTATTATTCTATCGCTTGATTTTTCCCTTTTGGCGTTCAATGAGCACTCGTCGATCGTGAGTTTCTCTAATTATGTAGGCCTACTCAGAAGTTCACGATCAAAATAAATTTTGTTGCATGCATTGTGTCGTAGTAAATATTCCGTTCTATTAGTAGTACAATTATAGAAAATCTTACTTACTAATTGACTTGTGTATCTCGAGTACTATCTCGAGTACGCTGTCTCGGACTTCAAAATTCTTAAACAATTTTTGTTTATTATGCATTTCTATTTTTCCATCAATTCTCAATTCACTCACGTAATATAGGTTTTCCCGCTCAATTTTGCACTTTTTTCAATCGAATTCATTTAGGGTCATTCGAATTCGCGCGTTGCCGCGTAATCGTTGGTATCGGTCTTCCAAATTCCGAATAAGTGCATGCGAATTCATGCATACGCACACGCTTTCGTGAATAGACACAGAAGTTCATTTATGGGCATTCGAATTCGCGAATGTGCAGCCAACTGTCAACGGCCTTTCGCGAATTCGAATGACCATTGATGAAAAGGTATGCACTTTGTGCAAATTCACTTGCTCCTACGTGATTTTGAACGACTATTTACGAATTCGAATGCTGCTTTGGTACGGCGATCGCAAATCGCGCGAATACGTTTGCTCCTATTATCAATTCGATTGACACAATCGCGAAATTGAGCGGGAAAACCTATACTTTATCGTAATACATATCGTATTTTAATTGCTCTTAATTTAATGTATGTGGAATATTTAGCTAAAATAATGTGTACTAAAATATTCGTTTGCCAAAATGACATGTATTAATGATAAATCTGCATTATTTTACTCATCTGTTTGCAGTGTTTGTTCATCTGATTTTTGTTTGTTTGTTCAGGTGACATCGGTGGGTCTCTTGGTCTCTGGCTTGGTGGCAGCATCCTGACGTTCTTTGAGTGCTTCGATCTCTGTGGATACTCCGTATGTATCTACAACCGATACAGTCGGGCAAACAACCGCAAACATCTCATTCCGTAAAAGATAATGTTTCCGTCAAAAGAGACAACTGAATATGAAACATTAACAAGTTATAAATCTTTTTTTTCCGAAATGAGGGACGGAATACGAGAATTAACGAAATTCAATGACGGAAGCCCAACATCATTCTGTTCCGCTGAACCTGCCATATCTTTTTTGTATTATTTTTTGTTGACATTAAATGTAATTACTTTTGACATTTTGTTTAGAAAAACTTTTACATGAAACTATGTTAAATTAGTTTGTCCTTTAGCCATAAAATAGCAAATAAAATACGCCAAGAAAAAAACACGTTTTTTTATTACATTTTATTTACAAAAAACATGGCCGCTCAGACGCCATAGTCAAACGAGAGAGGGCGCCAAATTAAAAAGGAACGTAATTTTGATTTGTTTGTTGTTCATTTTTGATAGACTTGCTCAAAAAATAGATTGAGATGGAAGAGATTCAGGAGAGGGAAAGACATGATGATGATGATGTTAGATGGATACTTCGAAAGAAGAGCAATGAGAGGAGAGGAGAGGAGCGATGGTATTCAGGGCCTACTTTAGAATAATATCATGGTCATCAGAACGTATTCGTAATATTTATCTTTTGGTTGTGTGTTCAACCATTTACTCGAACAGTCATGCACACTTGCGTGACTATGTATTTGAAGTTTGCGTTTGCGTTGTAAATAGTTTGAACAATACCTTGTTATTTATGTTATAAGAAGTATGACATTGATAATTTCTAATAACCAATATTTATTTTATTCTGTAGGTTATATCTTACCATTGTACATATTTTTTATTGTTTACCAGAAAGGGAAAATACATGAAATCAAACCAAATCAAATCAAATCAAATCAATACAATTGAATTACTAAGTATATGATATTGTTACATGCCACTTCGGAGAATTTACATAAACGACACAAATTATTAATTTGTAATGTGCATGAAAATAAATATTCTTTCTATTGAACAGAAATGTGTTTATTTAATGACAACTATATAAAAAAACTATCCCCCAATCACAAATAAAAGTGAATTTCATAACAATATAATAAACTAGTAGTTTGAATAATGTATGTTTATTAGAAAAACGTCGGTTGAGCAAGTCATTGGCACTGAGTCACGTTTTGTACTTATATAATATATAGTATAAAGGTAGCTCTGTAGAAAGCCAATGATGCTTTTTTAAATTTTGTATAAATATTCTCCAAATTATAAATAATTTGTATCTGAAAATTAGCATGACAAAGAGAAGGCTCCGACATACAGTATGATGAGAAGACTTTAACGCCCTTCTCACTGTCACTCGTACAAGTCCATGTTCAAATCTGATAATATAATAATTATTTATTTATTTACATAATGATGTACATGATTTGTGCAAACAATTATATCAATAAAAAAATAAAAAATAAAAAATAAATCAAAGTTTTACTACACAATATATTTATTTGCTTTTAAAGGGAATTTACGAAACAAAATTTTGTAACGTGCCCCCGATTCTACACAAATAAAAATGAACATAAGGGTTTACTCTAAGGGCCACCATGCATCAATATAGCCTTTTGGCTCAATGGTTATAGAGCACCGGTCTAGCAATCCGGGTGTTCCGGGTTCGATTTCCGGCGAAGCCCAATTTTCTTTGCTCATGTAACATTTTGAATAATAAATAAATACAAAAGAGTATGTCCCCCAATAATTAAAAAGTCCCCAATCAGTCGCAGCACACCACGCCACTGACATAATTGATCTCAATAACATTTTATATTTTCCAGCCTTCAACTCTCCACACAAACAAAGAGGATCATTTATTTTGTTATTGCATTTTCTGAAGTCTATACATTTAATGAGTAAAACATATAATATAATTTTCAAACTGCGAAACGGCTTACGATATATAATGCCATGACCAAGATGATGGTACGATCAAATAGATGGTTTGTTGAAGGAACTACAGCGTCTAGATGGCCTAATTTTCACAATGAGACTATCTATACGTAATTTTTCCTCGAGAAAAAGAATTTGGCAGTCATTTCCCATGAAATCAATCAATTTTGGGGTCATTAGTAAATATCGAATTGTCCTGGGAACGCCCCTTTTAAATCGCCAACATGTGACGTCATCTAAAGAACGGACTAATGAACTAAATTCTGTAGATGACGTAAGCCAATGAATTGTCAATCACATGTCAATCACGCTGCCGATTCTGGACCCTAAATGTGGGTGGGGCGTAAACTGGCTGCTAAGTTAGATTTGGCATCAGAAAATTAGTCTTAAACCACTACTGTGTTTATTTTCATGGAGTTTTTTTCCGACAGACCTATTTTACAAGTCATCAACTATGGAATAAGTGCCAAAGTACGTTGTATTCTTTAGTTCCTTTAAAGAGAGGAAGAGGCTCTTTTGTACCACTTATTAGATTTGGTTTAAATAACGAAAATGCTTACGATATGTATCTAATGTCATGATCATAGTAATTACCGTACGAGATAATGGATGTTTTGTAAGGCAGCTAGTGAGTGGGGGTGGTTCTTTTGTGATAAAATGAAGATGGTTTAAATTGCTATTAAAGCGGTAATTGGTGAAGATGCCAGATGGGTCCATTAACGATTAGAGCACCAATGGATCATTATTTGCATTTGGTAATAGCGTCGGGAGTCTTCCCAGAAGTAATTTGCTAATTGTAATTGTGTCAATCAATATAAGACAGGGTATTGTATCGTTATATTATGTACATGATGTAATTGGGCTTTAATGGGTAAACCGTAACAAACCTATTAACCTAAAAAGTGGGGTACCTATGAAAGAAAAAGTGTGACACGATGGATACAAGCGCCATTTCTCTCACTGTGGTTGCTCCAAAATCTGATGAAGGAGACAAGTTTAAAATGGCAACCATCTTGCAATTTGACGAATAATCAGGTCAATATATTGTCATGAATACCTATTAAATTGCATTTATTGTAATTTGAAAGATTGTTGTTTAATTGTATAGAGGAAAAGAATGGTCTGGAAACCTTTAAGACATGTAATTAGTGTTATGACACTTACAGAAAACATTTCTTATTTGATTTCACTATATTTGT
The DNA here is from genome assembly GCA_037951105.1 of Echinarachnius parma. Taxonomy (NCBI): domain Eukaryota; kingdom Metazoa; phylum Echinodermata; class Echinoidea; order Clypeasteroida; family Echinarachniidae; genus Echinarachnius; species Echinarachnius parma. The sequence continues at coordinate 64,049 of JBAMJV010005656.1, read as the reverse complement.
AAACAACATATTTAGTAATAAAAGTTTGGTCCAGGGACCCAGAGTTCAAAAGAAAGGTCACAGTTGTTTACCTTTTAATCTAGGGACTCGGACTTTTAAATTAAGGTGTTTATATTTAAAGTTGTTTACTTGAAAGTAATTAGGTCATGAGGTCATTGTTTATAATGCCTTTTGTTTTCACATTGTATGTTATGGATATAATAGAAGATTCCAGATTAGCAGTGATGTGTTTACTGTAAGAATGAATAACTTAAATGATTATTCTAGAAATGGAATATTCTAGTCTGTGATGAAACTCAACACATGTGGGGGAGAAAACTTGTGAATAGTTCAGAGTTGATTAAGATCTTGCTCCAAGAGGGTTGACCAAAATCGTTGCTCCTGAGACGGTCACCTTCGTGTCATGTCCGTTGATCGGCAACCTTCGTGTCATGTCCGTTGATCGAGACCGTACTTCAGAGGGTTATCGAGATCGTGCAGAAAGGGTCTTCGAGGTCGTTGCTCCAGAAGCTGATCAAATTCGTACGTCGCTGGGATGATCGAGATCGTGCTTCGGAGAGGGTGATCGAACTCGCACTCCAGAGAGTTTAGCGAAATCATGTTTGATGGGAGTTTCCGAAATGGTGCTCCGTTACTCCAGAGAGTGTATAGCGAAATCGTGTTTGACGGGAGTAAATCCGAAGTGGTGTTCCGTTGCTCCAGAGAGTTTAGCGAAATCGCGCTCCAGAGGATCTAAGCGAAATCGTGCTCCAGAGGGTCTAAGCGAAATCGCGCTCCAGGGGGTTTCCAAAATGGTGCTCCACAGAGTTGAAGCGAAGTCGTGCTCCAGAGGGTCTAAGCGAAATCGTGTCTTCAGAGAGTTGAAGCGAAATCGTGCTCCAGAGAGATTGTTGAAGCGAAATCGTGCTCCAGAGAGATTGTCGAAGCGAAATCGTGCTCCAGAGGGTGATCAAGACCATGCTCTAGAAAAGGGATAGGCATTTTTACCTACTTGCTAGTGGGTTGTTAATTCACCTGTTAATTTGGATGTTGGCAGCGTTAATGTCGTATTGCTGGAAAAAACCTGCTTGATTAATAATTAAAGAGTATTTTCATATACCTTAAAGTTAATATATCCGTTGTGAAAAATTATTGAGAGGATTTTCTTAATCATTACACACTGCTAACTGGATTATTTGTAAGCTAATCTTTGTAGTTACTATTAGTAGCTGTTTGTATGATGTTTTCTTAAATAATATTATCTTGTGTACGAGATTTTGTCTGAACACAAAGGAAGAAGACATTAATAAAGTTGTTTTGTTTGAATTTTACAACTTCTTTTGTTTCGGTGCTTTTTATTCAAATCGTGTCGTAACAATATTCGATAACCCTTTATCGTGTCTATATACAAGTTATTCAATTTGTTTTAAACCAAACATCAGGGTCCCGTTGCACAAAGAGATGCAATCAATTGCAAAGTTGCAATTAATTGCAAGTCAGAAAGATTGCGCATTTGAACCAATCAGAAGTGCGCATTTAGTCACATGGTCGGATTTACAATTAATTGCAACTTTACAACCGATTGCATCTCTTTCTGCAACTGGGCCCATAACTGATATGTTTCAAATACTAGAAGAAAATAGCGCTTCTTGGTATGACATTTTTTAAAGATGCCTTCCAAGATGGCCGCCATCATCTTCAAAGTGCCACGCATCCGTTATCATACACCCCGCGACATATTTAGGGTCAAACAATCAAAACTAGTGCTAATGCCTTTGAGTGATCAAAAACCCTACAAATCAAAATTGGCGACCACTATTTACTGAAATATCGATTGTTGAGACCCGATGCTCCAGCGCACAGACACTATAGCCACTTATGTAATATACAATGCCACCGAACAATACAATGGGCATGGTCAAGTACTCTATTGTGCGTGCATATACAGGAATGGCATCCAAGCAGCATAGCTGCATTGTAAGTGCTTGTCACGTTAGGAGTTAAATTATATAGTAGGGAAGCTTGGGCTAGTATGCTACCCTGGGAATTGAGATGGTGCCCGAGTTAATTGTGCGGGTTGCTGCACCTGATGACCAAGGATATTGCGTCCCTGAATAGGGTACCTAGATAGTTGGCGCTCTATAAATGCTACACAGGATGGCCCCCCCCCCCCCCCCCCAAAAAAAAAAAAAAAAAAAAAAACCCAAATAAATAAATAAATTAAAAAAACGGAACGGGGTACTTTCCAAAATATAGTAACAACATAATTAGGTTCCTCGGATAGGGTATCTTTTCCAATGAAAAACGATACTAAGAACAGTAATTTTGGTCGTGTAGTTTTCGTTTTAGGGCGCTCTGAGTGACACCATGTCAGGCTCCCATTTTTGTAAATTTGTACCAAGTCAGTGCCTGATAAATCGCACTTACTGCCCGTCATAGCATTGAACAACGAGCAATACGCGCGCTATTTTTAGTGTGCATTCAGCTGTGTGCCGAGAGAATGGGCATGGTTGTTTGATGATATGACGGGCAGTAAGTGTGATTTATCAGGCACTGACTGAAAAATGGGAACCTGACATGCATGGTGTCACTCAGAGCGCTCTAAAACAAAAACTACACGACCAAAATTACTGTACTTGGTATCGTTTTTCATTGGAAATCCGATGGACATAATGATGTTGTTACTATATTTTGGGAAGTGCCCCGTTCCGTTTTTTTTTAGCCACCCTGTATATCATTATGCTTACATTATTTTGTTACTATCACCATCCGTTGACATTATTTTGTAAATATTTTTGTTTGTACATTTCGGCGGTGTAAAACCATCTAATGATATGATTATTCGTCAAAATCCAAGATAGCCGCCATTTGGAACTCGCTCCCCTCATAATGCGTTTGTTTGAGATTATCATAAAGACAAAACGAAATTATCATGAAAGCAAAACGTTGGTGAAAAGTGGCGCTTTTATCCAGCATATTCTTTAATTCCTTGCAATTATTCTTACTAGGGTACTCATCTGAAAGGCCTCCCCACTATCTTCCTCAACACTTCCTGTCATAAACCTGAATCGTTGCGACAGATACGCACGCTATTATTATTTTCTCTCACGACACAAACATCTTAAACAAGCAGTCAATGTTCGACGAGAATAGTATTTCATTTGAATTTTGTCGGTCGTTATCATCCATTCATATAGGGCATTTCATCTTATCGATATATCAAACATGATAACATGTTAAGAATAAGAACGGATAACATCCATTTATATCTCAGCGATTGTTTATAATAAGCATTACAAATAGACACTCCTGATAGAACCCAGAAGCCTCCGAAACCGTTGTCGATATCGATGAACATGGGCGAGGTCAATCTCGCATTCGAACCTTCAATCAACGATGCCAAAGACCAAATATCTACCATAATACCGTGCGCCGATACTAAACTTCCACATCATATTAACTCGATGTCGTCAATGACGTACCGTGATCGAGTGTCGGTGATCGGCGTCATGTCCAAGTCTGCTGGGAACATCATCAACGTGTCTGGTTTGAAGTACGTGGTGAGCCCGAGTGAAAACAAGGCGAGAAGGTTAGCATTTGTTGTATATTTCATCATTCATTTTGTACAGGTTCTTAGTAAGTTTATTGATTTTGGCAACATTTCCTTTATAGAGTTTGCCATATTCATTATTATTTGATTCAATATTCACAACGCCATTCTCTTTGGCATCACCCCGCTAGGATTGCTTGGATCATTCTCCTACTGACAAGCATGTGCGTGACCAGCTACCAGATCGTACAGCAGGTCATGTTTTACCGCTTATATCCAAAGAGCGTCGACCTCAAGATCGAATACGTGTCCGAGCTTGCGTTTCCCTCGATCGCCATCTGTAACTTCAACCAATATCGGTAAGAATGATACACTAATTACTCAGCTTTATTGTACGTACAGTATACTTCAGCACATGGGCTTACGGGAACATGTTCGCCTGGAGTGGGGGGGGGGGGGGGGGGGGGGGGGGGGGGGGGGGGGGGGGGGGGGGGGGGGGGGGGGGGGGGCGCGTAAGTTCTTCGGGTCTTCTGCCCGAACACCATCCTTCCCGTTTTTCAGCTCGGACAAAGGTACTATCCATTCGCTATATTATACTGTAGCTGCCCGGAAAATATAAGATTTTGTTTGAACATGGCAAGATTTTTGCCCGAATATTTTATGATTTTGCCTGAATTTGATAATAAATTTACCCCAAAATAACATGGTTTTCCTGACTTTATAATTTTAGGTGCTTTTGTCCGAGAAAGGCCATTTTGCCGAATATGACGCGAGTTTGCCCGAATTTGATATGATTTTGCCCGAATGTAAGGTTCATTCTCTCTGAATATGGCAATTTTCAAAACCATATATGGGCTTCAGCCCCCGGCCCTACGCTAGTGCTCCAGCATCCGCTGAATTGTGCATGGAGCAAGGAAGGAACTGTAAAGATAGATATTAGGATGAATCAACAATACGTATTTCATTGACAAACGATTATGATGGTCAGTACATTGATTCAATTCATTTCAATAAGAGGAAATTGTTCTGAAAAAAATAAATATATAAAATAATAATAATAAATCATTTTTTTAAAGTAAAACGAATAATAAGCCCAAGCTTTGCTTCTCAAATGCAATAACGTGCACATGTAGCTTTGGTGTATCTCTTTAAACTCGTTGGCATGTACATTATTTCAATTTTAACCCAGTGAAAGTCAAATAAACGGCACTACATACAAAGACTTCCTTGATGTCTTTCGAGAAGTAATAGATAACAAACGTTGGACAACTATGATGAAGAACTCGGTCCTTACGGAGCATTGCTGAACCACACCAACATGTCCGCAATATTACTCACAACTGGGCATCAAGTAAACCAATCGATACAATGGTGAGTTTAGGTATGCATTATGAGGGGGCGTTTTTTATGATTTGTAAACCAACTTGCTTTCTTAATTATACAGCGTGGCCCAAACAAAACGGAACGGGGCACTTCCCAAAATATAGTAACACAACGATACCGCTAAAGTAATTTTGGTTGTGTACTTTTTATCTTAGGGCGCTGTGAGTAACACCATGTCAGGTTCCTTTTTTGTCAATTTTTACCGAGTCGGTGCCTGATGAATCGAACTTACTGCCCGTCATAGTATCAAACAACTATGCCCATTTTATCGGCACACAGCTGTATGCAAACTAACAATGGCGCGCGTATTGCTCGTTGTTCGATACTATGACGGACAGTACGTGCAATTTAGGAACCTGACGTGGTGTCACGCACAGCGCGGCCGAAATGACTGTTCTTGGTATCGTTTTTCATTGGAAAAGACACCCTATCCGATGGACATAATGATTTTGTTACTATATTTTGGAAAGTGCCCAGTTCCTTTGTTGGGGGCCACCCTGTATAGCATTGCCACTTATTTGATTCGACGCCCATGCTATATTGTGCCGGATTGCACAGACAAAATTGACATGGATATACTTACCGTAATATTGAAACAAAACGACTGGATTCTTTAATCGAGAAAATGATAACGGGATTAGCAATTTCGTTTAGTTGGTCTCTGTTTGTTGCTTATTATTTACTACTATTTGTAAATGTATTTATTTATTCATGTTATATGATTATTCATCACTGTTTTGATATATTCCGTAAAATATATTATATATTGATTTCATGTTGTCATGATTTAGTATCATTGCTACTTTTGGAGGGAAGGGGGTTTATCAAGACAGATCCCTATATGCGACAAATTGCCGACAAATTTGCACTACCTTCTGTTATAATTGATCGTTTTAAGCTTCATACATTGTACAATGGTCTGTTGTTATAATTGTTAATAATGTAAGATTTTGTACCTTTTCTGTTAGAAATGGAAAAAATGAAACTTGAAACTTCCCTTGAATCTTAGGTCTCAGCTGGGTTCGGACCTGCTCTCCCCAGACAACTACTCTACAGCCCTGACAGACTTTGGCCCGTGTTTCATGTTCAACACAGAAGAACTGTTTCAAGGGGACCTCATGGTGCGGTCTGCAGGTAAAAGCTAGCAGCTTGATGATAGAAGTGATTCATTAACTTTTATTAACAAATTAAACATGTTAGCAACTATTTTTGAGCTTTTACCTTGTTGCCTGATCTAATTTTACAGGAGGATAAGCGGATTTTGATTTGTCAAATGTCTACCTAGTAATGTTGACATATATGAAAAACAATACTCTAGTCAAAATAAAAATTAATAGGCAGCAGATGATAGAGGTTTTCACCTTTGGCGCAAGGTAGACAATATTCTTTTTGATGTAGCGATAGTAGCGATAGGTAACATATCATTTTAACAAATCTGACTTTGAAATAACAATGCAGACTACATGATTTAAAGGGCTAGTTTAGTTTTGGTTTAGAGGGCGCTTCAAGAAAAAACTAATTTGTGAGGTAATGGAAAACCAAATGTAATATTTGAAAGAGCATGAAATAAAACCAACTTTATTTGACCAAAATCAGTTCAGAAACAGCAGAAATATCAATAGATGTATCCGATTGGAATAAATGTGGGACACATTTATTCAGAATGCCTAAGCTTTTTCGAAAAAATACCCTTTTAAAATGGCCGTTGATTATATCTGTATTGAAAAGATATTTAAAACAAAATATAACATTCATTAGAAATGGTTCAAACCGATATGTTTTTTGAGATAGCGCCCGCTTTTATTTTAAAAGCTGCTTTTTGAATGATAAGCCTCCTGTCTTAGCCGTTTGTAAGTTTTTGGCAGTGGTGGAGTTACAATTATTCGTTTGTAGTGATATGATGCAAGATTCTGTTACTTAAAATTCAGTTTGACCAGAACTGTACTATGCCTTTAACCCTACTAATTTTCCACACAGGCAAGACATCAGGTTTACAGATATACATGTACGTTCACCAGGATGAGTACGTCAATGACGAAAGCTTTCGCAACTCGGCAGGATTTCAAGTCTACCTCTTCGAGAAGGGAACTCTACCCCAGGTCAATGATCTCGGGTTCGCCATCTCACCGGGAACCGATACGATAGTCGGTATCGACGTCACTAAGGTCAGTTGGTACATGTATGCTATTTGTTTATTTCCATGTTTGTGTGTTTGTTTGCTTTTCTGTTTGTTTGTTCGCCATCTCACCGATATCGATACCACTAAGTTCGGTTGAAACATGTTTGATGTGTATCGTTTCTTTGCCGTGTTTTTCTCTGTCTTTTCGCCATCTCACCAGGAACCGATACGCTATAGTCGGCATCGATGACAAAGGTCGGTTGATACACGTTCGGTTCCTTTTGTATATGTTGGTAGTTTCTTTGTTTGTTTATTTATTTGCTCTACATCGTGAAGAAGGGTGTATATTACTAGGTCTAGAACCCGAAATGAAGTGTGCGCCAGAGAAGTGTCACCCTAACTCACACAACCCCTTCCTACCTCACCCCATCGCACTTCACCCCACCAAACCCACTTCGCCACCCTCACCGTTCGTCACATCACCCCACCTCTCACCTTTAATATTTAACCTAACTCACCTCACCCCAGTCCTCACCTCACCTCACAATACCTTACCCCACATCGCCTCAGTCAACTCAGGTACCTCACACCACCATCTCACCTTACATCATTTACATCCCCCCGCCCCCTCCTCAATCCACACATACAGATTACAATACTGTGCGCTCGGCATTGTCGTCACCCTACACCGCTTGCTCCGATACCATCGACATCGTATTACCATTTTACAAAGTAGATGTGCCTCAACCCACGATACATCATACCAGTTAGTCTAATCTTTATTTTATCTTGCCTCACATTACCCATCCTTGCCGCACCCCACCCCAACCAAATCCTATTAAATATTAGCCTTTTAACTATGATAATTAAATAAAGGGCTTATATTACCCCTTTTAATTTCCAGACGCAGATGCTTCACCCACCTTACGGTGAATGTTCTAGCGTTGATCTCAAGTATTACGAGAAGTACGGACTGCCCGAGTGTCTGATGGAATGCCATACTGACTATGTTGTGAGTGAAATGGGCTGCAAGCTATATTTCATGCCAGGTATGTATTCTTAGCAAATTGTTCGTTAATATTTTAATGAAGTCCCTATCCCGTACGATAATACATACTTATATAACAATAGCTGAAAATATTGTGCGAACATGACACATTTTATCAATAAAACACGTGGAAGCTGTACGAAAATGTTTTCTCTTTCAGTGGTAATTTGTTTTGACGATATTATACACAAATTTTGTTTTCATATTTCATTTTCATATTTCATTTGATGCTCGAAAATTATACGTTTGTGTTTATTAGTCTGAAAATAGCACGGCTCTGACCGAAAATTGCTATTAGTTATTAAATATCACTTTTCACTTTTGCTAATTTCTCGGCTATTATGACATTAATTTCACATGGAATTTTCACACATTACTCAGTTGACATAAGTATTATATCACAGCCATACAATTTGTAAACAATTTTCGTCAGTTTAAAAGTGCACATGTCAACAAACGTACTTTGTTCCATCCGTTCTAGGCCCATATCGTGAGTGCAACCCGTACGAGTACGCCCTGTATGGTAGACCGTTCTACGGTAAGACAGCATTGCTTTCCCATCCTCCCGTTTTTTCTAATAATTAACGATATCTATACACACAGCAAATGTAATGTAGGCTTTTATCACCAACCATGTGAAATAATATATACATATTTTTTTTATTAATATGGCATTACAAAAATGGCACCAAGAAATATTGAGATACTTGCAATTTAGACCATTAACGTAGGTGCCTGATCGATATCGCCAAAGGTTGTTATTTGAAATTTCGTGATATCAAAAATTCTAATTCGTGATATCAAAAATTCTAATTCTTGATATCAACAGTTCAATTCTTGATATCACGAATTCAGTTCTCGATATCAATTCTTGATATCACGAATTCAATTATTAATATCAAAACTTAATTTCTTGATATCAAGAATGCAATTACTGTATCGATATCGAAAATCGCGATTTGTTAAAGGGACATGCCCTCTTTTACAAAACGTCTGAACAGTATTCAGTTGACGGATGGGGATGAATGTAACACACACAACAAAAATCAGATCGAACAGCCCTGTAATTTGGATTCTACGAATGAAAAACGAATGCGTCCCTCCATCAACTAAACCGAACACAAAAAGTAACTTCACCCCTAAGCAATGCCCATAATTTCATAACCAGGAATCGTTTCAAGATTTCGTCTTGCCAATATATCTATATGGTAGTTAGGAAAACAATGTGTAAAAATGAGAGGTCACCATTAATCCATGGTTGAGTGAGCACACATTACAGAAAAATAGTCATATTTCAAAATTCGCAAAAGTATTACAGTATCATCATAACAAATTATTGAGAGTTGGAAAATTAAAAAATGCACTGTTTTACAATTGCAATTAATGCATTTTACCATATGTGCCATCAACAAATCAAAATGAATGGAATATCAAACAGCATTGTTTCATATACCATGATCAATGCATTCCGCCACATGTGCGGATTCACAACAATGTACAGGCACGCGCAATACCTTGTGAATTTTGAATTGGGCCATTTTGTCTTTAATCTGTGCTCATTCAGCCATAAAGTAATGAATATCTCTGATTTTCGCACATATCGAACATAACAACTGTGCCAATATTGTGGTAAGATGACATCTTGAAACAATAATGGGTTATGAAATTATGGGCAATTGCTTAGGGGTGAAGTTACTTTTTGTGTTCGGTTCCGTAAAATGATATAATTACATGTAGTCAGAATAAGCGAGGTTTGGTTATTTTGTTTAGTATTCGCTTATGTCGTTGTTATTTGTGCGCGGGTCAAGTAGCTAGCGCGGGTCACGTAGGGGTCACGCATAGCGATGTGGTACTCCGTGGAATCCGTGTGCGAACTTTCTCACCGGGTGAATACACGTATAATGCACAATTAAACGTTGGACGACGGTTTATTAGTTTTAGGTCTATACAACTCCACGAAAAAGAGATTTCAAGCCCTAAACTTGTTCAGGCATGCTATTAAATGACATTTTCTTTTATATAAGACAATAAGACACAACTTTTGAAATTTGGCTTGCAAAAGAGGGTCTGTCCCTTTAACAGCAGGAAATCATTAGTTGATATCAAGAATTCAATTTCTGATATCAGTAATTATTTCTTGATATGAAGAATTCATTTCTTGATCGCAAGAATTCATTTTTTTTATATCAAGAATTCATGACCTTATTTGCTTAAATAAACATGAATATGCAAATTAGTAAATAATAACAAAAATACAAAATTAACGGCAGAGATCCTGGGGGGGGGGGGGGGGGGTTACGATGTTATGGTAAATATTTACCACATAAACCCCCTTTATACTACAGTATTTCAACCATGATGATCAATTTGATAGGCCAATATATATAGTTGATATCCATAACTATCCCAATACTGCTCTATGGCTTTAATTAACTTTGGCATCGTTTGTAATAATTTATTGATGGAATGTATCAGTCAATTTTGCAACGCTTTCACGCTTTCAGTCGGACTGATGGGGGGGGGGGGGGGGGGGGGGGGAGGGGGGTCAGGCGAATTGTTTGTCGTCACACCAATATTTACCTATGTATGTGGGTTTTTTTTAAATAAAAAAAACACTCCTTCGTCGTTCCGCCACGAGAGCCATGCAGCTATAACTGATAACAAGACCACAACCAGTGCCCCGTTACATGAAGAATTACTATAATTCGTCGTTCAATGAATTGTATTGATTGATACATTGTACCCTGATAAGACCCATGGTATATGATTGATACGTTTGTTGGTGTTTGTTTATTTAATATTGTCTTGTTACAGACAATGCGCCACGTAATACAGACTGCTCGTGCCCCGTACCGTGTTCAAGTGTCACGTATCGCCCAAGCATCTCCTTCGCTCAGTACCCATCTGAACTCAATGGCAAAAAGTGGTACAAGATTCACGGAGAGACATACAAATTGCAAGAGGAGGATCACTACTTGTGAGTATACAACATCACATTAACATGATCAGATGTTACGTATTTATTTATGGAGGGCGCTTTTTGAAATATCGTGATCGTTCGTGTACGTACGCGCAATATTCTTGGGCATAATTACTACCCCGACTACGAGCACACGGGCTATCATCATGGTCGTGTTTATCTTACCCTAACATTGCCAACTTATTCTACTGCCAGCTTAATCAAAATATTCAAGGCCAAAGAATTGGCCTACAGGTGATTATTTATAGGAAAGATGTGGGCATGCACAGAATAATATAAACACTCTTGTGTAATAATACATGTACCACGATACGATAATTATTATTAAGTCCAATGCGCCCACAGGGCCGCTGTTGGCACTGGATCTATAGGGGTAGCTTGGAGTCTTATACACAAAACAGCCTGCTTGCTATAACACTCACTCCATCTTTTTAGCATGTTGTCCCCTATCATATCCTCCTATATTTTAAGCTGCTTGCACCGCCTTGTTGAGATCTTACGAGCTTGATCAGTTATCATACGTGCAAGGCGAGCGCTCATTGGGTTATAAATAATTCAGAAAAAGGCTGTCTCAACGGAACAACACTAAAATACAAGAGTACAACGTGAATAAAGTCGATCATATGTGTGTATAACCCCTAACGTGCCAAGCTCGCATTTTTGCGAGTTACAATACACACAAATGCCATAGAGCCTTAAAATCCCTGGCACGTTAAGAGGTATAGTATAGGAGTTTAGATGATAAAATGTTTCGCCCATACAAGGGCAACATTTTCCAGAGTCATTCGGTGGGAGAGATAAAAGCCCCATGATTTGAAGACTGGGAAGTGGGGCGGGGGTCAGGGCAGAAAATAGTTTACAACCGAATGAAACCCCAGAAGGGGGACTATATAGGGCGGAGCCCCCAGAAGATATCTGGTTTTTGTAATAATAAAAAAAAATTGTTGCCCTCTCCTTCTGGATGGAGGCCTCTGCAACCCCTTTACACGCAATCGATGTCGATTTATTGGTGCGATGATTATGAACGTATCGTTCAGTCATCCCCCAGAATGTAGAATCGTCGAGTCAATGGGTATCGCTTGTGGCATGTTTTCAATGAGAGCGCCCTCAAAAGTTCAACGATTACTAACATAGACATTGTTAGGTACGTTGTCACAGTACCCGATCAAATGGAAATCAGTACATTGACGTGTTTGATGATCGAATCAATGTACGGTGTACCCGAATCTTTATTCAATGCCAGTCTGTCACTCAACATTACACTCAGTGATCGCTTTAACCCCTTTGACGGTCAATATTATGTTCCACTAGTATCGTCGTAAGTTAGGACTACCGTGAAACACATCAGTCATAAAGTATGCACAGTAGTTTGTACGAACGTAGCTAAGTCAGACTTTTGTGAAATCGGGCCCAGAAGTCTTTTCAATAAAATATATGTACAATAGTGATTTTGTTTTCTTTTCTACAATGTTCTAAGCGTCAACATGGTGAAGCTCACCATTTACTTTCGAGAGTTGACCGTGCATCACGTGATTGAACAACAAGCCTACTCCTTCTTCGCTCTCTTGTGTAAGTACCTTTGGTTTATAAAAAAACAAAAACAAACGTGGATGCACTACTTTCTCATCGCCGCTATGAGCATCCATAGTTTCACACTGTGACTATTATTCTATCGCTTGATTTTTCCCTTTTGGCGTTCAATGAGCACTCGTCGATCGTGAGTTTCTCTAATTATGTAGGCCTACTCAGAAGTTCACGATCAAAATAAATTTTGTTGCATGCATTGTGTCGTAGTAAGTATTCCGTTCTATTAGTAGTACAATTATAGAAAATCTTACTTACTAATTGACTTGTGTATCTCGAGTACTATCTCGAGTACGCTGTCTCGGACTTCAAAATTCTTAAACAATTTTTGTTTATTATACATTTCTATTTTTCCATCAATTCTCAATTCACTCACGTAATATAGGTTTTCCCGCTCAATTTTGCAGTTTTTTCAATCGAATTCATTTAGGGTCATTCGAATTCGCGCGTTGCCGCGTAATCGTTGGTATCGGTCTTCCAAATTCCGAATAAGTGCATGCGAATTCATGCTTACGCACACGCTTTCGTGAATAGACACAGAAGTTCATTTATGGGCATTCGAATTCGCGAATGTGCAGCCAACTGTCAACGGCCTTTCGCGAATTCGAATGACCATTGATGAAAAGGTATGCACTTTGTGCAAATTCACTTGCTCCTACGTGATTTTGAACGACTATTTACGAATTCGAATGCTGCTTTGGTACGGCGATCGCAAATCGCGCGAATTCGTTTGCTCCTATTATCAATTCGATTGACACAATCGCGACATTGAGCGGGAAAACCTATACTTTATCGTAATACATATCGTATTTTAATTGCTCTTAATTTAATGTATGTGGAATATTTAGCTAAAATAATGTGTACTAAAATATTCGTTTGTCAAAATGACATGTATTAATGATAAATCTGCATTATTTTACTTATCTGTTTGCAGTGTTTGTTCATCTGATTTTTGTTTGTTTGTTCAGGTGACATCGGTGGGTCTCTTGGTCTCTGGCTTGGTGGCAGCATCCTGACGTTCTTTGAGTGCTTCGATCTCTGTGGATACTCCGTATGTGTCTACAACCGATACAGTCGGGCAAACAACCGCAAACATCTCATTCCGTAAAAGATAATGTTTCCGTCAAAAGAGACAACTGAATATGAAACATTAACAAGTTATAAATCTTTTTTTTTCCGAAATGAGGGACGGAATATGAGAATTAACGAAATTCATTGACGGAAGCCCAACATCATTCTGTTCCGCTGAACCTGCCATATCTTTTTTGTATTATTATTTGTTGACATTAAATGTAATTACTTTTGACATTTTGTTTAGAAAAACTTTTACATGAAACTATGTTAAATTAGTTTGTCCTTTAGCCATAAAATAGCAAATAAAATACGCCAAGAAAAAAACACGTTTTTTTATTACATTTTATTTACAAAAAACATGGCCGCTCAGACGCCATAGTCAAACGAGAGAGGGCGCCAAATTAAAAAGGAACGTAATTTTGATTTGTTTGTTGTTCATTTTTGATAGACTTGCTCAAAAAAATAGATTGAGATGGAAGAGATTCAGGAGAGGGAAAGACATGATGATGATGATGTTAGATGGATACTTCGAAAGAAGACCAATGAGAGGAGAGGAGAGGAGCGATGGTATTCAGGGCCTACTTTAGAATAATATCATGGTCATCAGAACGTATTCGTAATATTTATCTTTTGGTTGTGTGCTCATCCATTTACTCGAACAGTCATGCACACTTGCGTGACTATGTATTTGAAGTTTGCGTTTGCGTTGTAAATAGTTTGAACAATACCTTGTTATTTATGTTATAAGAAGTATGACATTGATAATTTCTAATAACCAATATTTATTTTATTCTGTAGGTTATATCTTACCATTGTACATAGTTTTTACTGTTTACCAGAAAGGGAAAATACATGAAATCAAACCAAATCAAATCAAATCAAATCAATACAATTTAATTACTAAGTATATGATATTGTTACATGCCACTTCGGAGAATTTACATAAACGACACAAATGATTAATTTGTAATGTGCATGAAAATAAATATTCTTTCTATTGAACAGAGATGTGTTTATTTTAATGACAACTATATAAAAAAACTATCCCCCAATCACAAATAAAAGTGAATTTCATAACAATATAATAAACTAGTAGTTTGAATAATGTATGTTTATTAGAAAAACGTCGGTTGAGCAAGTCATTGGCACTGAGTCACGTTTTGTACTTATATAATATATAGTATAAAGGTAGCTCTGTAGAAAGCCAATGATGCTTTTTTAAAAATTTTGTATAAATATTCTCCAAATTATAAATAATTTGTATCTGAAAATTAGCATGACAAAGAGAAGGCTCCGACCTACAGTATGATGAGCAGACTCTAACGCCCTTCTCACTCTCACTCGTACAAGTCCATGTTCAAATCTGATAATATAATAATTATTTATTTATTTACATAATGATGTACATGATTTGTGGAAAAAATTATATCAATAAAATAAGAAAAAAATACAAATAAATCAAAGTTTTACTACACAATATATTTATTTGTTTTTAAAGGGAATTTACGAAACAAAATGTTGTAACATGCCCCCGATTCTACACAAATAAAAATGAACACAAGGGTTTACTCTAAGGGCCACCATGCATCAATAGAGCCTTTTGGCTCAATTTTTTTTGTTTTGTAATAGTATTTTAATTTCTCTCAAACAAATTTACAACGTAAATTTACAATACAAATCATTCATATAAGTACAACAAACTAATTGTGTACAGCATTACATATACATATACAATCTGTTCTTATACATATAATGATAATCATAGTGTTTGAGAAAAAAAGATGCTTATAGAGCACCGGTCTAGTAATCCGGGTGTTCCGGGTTCGATTTCCGGCGAAGCCCAATTTTCTTTGCTCATGTAACATTTTGAATAATAAATAAATACAAAAGAGTGTGTCCCCCAATAATTCAAAAGTCTCCAATCAGTCGGAGCACACCACGCCAATGAGGTAATTTACCTCAATAACATTTTATATTTTCCCGCCTCCAACTCTCCACACAAACAAAAAGAAAGATCTATTTTGTCTATACATTTAATGAGTAAAACATATAATATAATTTTCAAATTGCGAAACGGCTTACGATATATAATGCCATGACCAAGATGATTGTACGATCAAATATTTATATAGATGGTTTGTTAAAGAGAGGAAGTGGCTCTTTTGTACCACTTATTAAATTTGGTTTAAAATAACGAAAATGTTTACGATATGAATCTAATGTCAAGATCATGCTAAAAACCTTTTACGAGGTTATGGATGTTTTGTGAGACAGCTAGTGAGTGGGGGTGGTTCTTTTGTGATCAATTTGGTTTAAATTGCTATTAAAGCGGTAATTGGTTAAGAGGGGTTCATTAACAATTAGTGCAGCAATGGATCATTATTTGCATTTGGTAATAGCGTCGGGAGTCTTCCTAGAAGTAATTTGCTAATTGTAATTTGGTCAATCCATATAGGACAGGGTATTGTATCGTTATTATTATGTATACATTATGTAATTGGGCTTTAATGGGTAAACCGTAACAAACATATTTCCCTAAAAAGTGGGTATCTATGAAAGAAAAATGCGTTTGTTTGAATTATGAATTATAAAGACAAAACGAAATTATCATAAAAGCAAAACGTTGGTGAAAAGTGGCGCTTGTATCCAGCTTATGCACTGATTCCTTGCAATTATTCTTAATAAGCTACTCATCTGAAAGGCCTCCCCACTATCTTCCTGTCATAAACCTGAATCGTTGCGACACATACGCACGCTATTATTATTTTCTCTTACGACACAGAATCTTAAATATGCAATCGATGTTCGACTGTAATGGTATTTTATTTGAATTTTGTTGGTCGTTATCATCCATTAATAGGGCATTTCAATAGGCCTCTTATCGATAATTCAAACATGATAACATGTTAAGAATAAGAACGGATAACATCCATTTATATCTCAGCGATTGTCTATAATAAGCATTACAAATAGACACTCCTGATAGAACCCAGAAGCCTCCGAAACCGTTGTCGATATCGATGAACATGGGCGAGGTCAATCTCGCATTCGAACCTTCAATCAATGATGCCAAAGTCCAAATATCTACCATAATGCCGTGCGCCGATACTAAACTTCCACATCATATTAACTCGATGTCGTCGATGACGTACCGTGATCGAGTGTCGGTGATCGGCGTCATGTCCAAGTCTGCCGGGAACATCATCAACGTGTCTGGTTTGAAGTACGTGGTGAGCCCGAGTGAAAACAGGACTAGAAGGTTAGCTTTTGTTGTATATTTCATCATTCATTTTGTACAGGTTCTTAGTAAGTTTATTGATTTTGGCAACATTTTCTTTATAGAGTTTGCCATATTCATTATTATTTGATTCAATATTCATGATGCCATTTTCTTTGGCATCACCCCGCTAGGTTTGCTTGGATCCTTCTCCTACTGACAGCCATGTGCGTGACCAGCTACCAGATCGTACAGCAAGTCAAGTTATACCGATCATATCCAAAGAGCGTCGACCTCAAGATCGAATACGTGTCCGAGCTCGCGTTTCCCTCGATCGCCATCTGTAACTTCAACCAATATCGGTAAAAATACACTAATTACTCACGTTATTATGTACATATATATATTGCCCGAATATGATTTAATTTTACCCGATTACGATAATGATTTTGCCTCAAAAAGACATGGTTTTGTTTGTCTTAAGTTGTCGGTGCTTTTGCCCGAATAAGGCCATTTTGCTCGAATATGACATGTGTTTGCCCGAATTTGATATGATTTTGCAAGAACATGAGGTTCATTCTCCATGAATATGGCAATTTTTAAAAGTATAGGGGCTGCAGCCCTCAGCCCTACACCGCGGACAGTCCTTCAGCATCTGCTGAATTATGCATGGAACATGGAAGGAACTATCAAAAACAAATAATATAAGGAGGAATTAATAATGCGCATTTCATTGACAAACGATCATGATATACAGTACATTGATTAAGTTCAACACAATAAGAGGTATTGTTCTGAGTGGTAGTAATTAAAAAAACCTTATACCACTTTCAACAGTGGCGTAGCGTGGTCGATCTGGGGTTTTTTTTGTATTGTTTTTTTATCTTATTTGATTTGATTTGATTTTAATTATTTATTTATTGTATTATTATTATTATTATTATTATTATTATTTATTTATTTATTTATTTATTTATTTATTTATTCACTTATTTATTTATTTATTTGTATTATTATTATTATTATTTTTTTTTGGGGGGGGGGGGGGGGGGGGGCTAACACCTGCCCCCAATAATTTGCTAAAACAAATAATATAAAATAAACATAGGGTGTGTCGCCAATATGTGGTGTGCCCCTTCCCACCTCCCCCCCCCCCCCCCCAAACAAAAAACAAACAACAACAACAAGCAAACAAACAAACTTAAGCCCAAGCATTAAGCCCAAGTATCACTTTTAATCCTTTATACATGTCTGTTTTTTTAATTTATATCCTTGGCCAGTAAAAGTAAAATACACGGCACTGCATTTAAAGACTTCATCGAAGACTATCGGAACGCAGTAGATAACGGACGTTGGACAACTCTCCACGAAGAACTCAGTCCTTACGGAGCATTGCTGAACCACACCAACATGTCCACAATACTACTCACAACTGGACATCAAGCAGATGGTGATTCGATATACTGGTAAGTTTATGTGTGTAATATGAGGGGTCTTTTTGACGATTTACAACCATGGTAACGAACGGAATTGTTTTCATTATCTGTCATTACCAGGTATTTAAGCCCACCTCACACTAAACGATCGGATGTGATCCGATGAACAATAAAGGATTTGAACTATACTACAAACTTTTAACATGCATGTCTTGTTTAGTTCAGATACGCAGAACTGTGTTCGTAGGATTGGAATCGGATCGTGTAGTGTGATTTATGACACTGTATTCAAGCCAAATGCCAGTAGTGGGAAAGTTACCGAAAACCTCTATATTGGCCCAACTAATTGATCATTATGTTGATTTAGTATATAAAAAAGGGTTTGTGTGGTAAATTCCGAACCTTAGTATAGTTAAATGTAGAAATATTATTGGAACTCCAATTCATGCCATCAGAACGTCCGTGAGATTTAGCCTAAATTCACCGTCCGTTTGCGCCGCTTCCCTGGGCTGGAGATCGGGTCGACAAGCCCGAAATGCACGGACACTTGCACTCGCATAGCTTTCGCACGCGGCGTATGAGGTTGAATTGAATTATCTGTGCACAGATCGCTTGAATTTGAACCTTTTTAATCATGTTAATGCTCAAATAATATACATTTCAAAGCAGGTTTTGTCAAAATCTTTATCATTGACAGATAAATTATTATAATAAAGGTTTTCTCGGTTAATTTCGTATAATAAGCTTCTCATATTGTGGTTCAAAATTACATTTTGTTCATACGATTTAGCTCTTCGGTCAAGTGATTTACCACTTTCAGCATTCAATTAAAAACAAAAAAACGCTATTTGCATTCAATTTCGCCAACGGATTTCACGGAAGGCGGTATTAACGTAATCACGAATTTTCTCGCTCTAAATTGAATGACAATTTTACGAAATAGAAACACGATTTAAATCGAATGCAAACAAAATGATTTCGAATAATCGTTATATGTATTCGAATGCTAATTCGAACTGCATAATACAGCTGCGGTGAAAAAATCGACGAAATTGAATGCACACAAAATTAATTCGGTTGGCCAGCTTACGAAATTGACCGAGAAATCCTTTATCTTTCACATGGTCGGTGATTAAAGCATATTTTATTTGTTTGTGTGTGGGGCGTTTCCCAATACTGTTATTTGGCTTTAAGTTATTCATCAATTTATATTTATGATGTATTATTTGTTTAGGGCGTATGCGTTCTATCGTCTCCAAACGTACGCGTATATAGAATAGACGCACTTGCAAACGTTTGGCGTTTATGGAATGCTATGCCCTGTTCTGTTTCGTAAGTTCGGGTGATTTATTGCATTGTTTATGAATTACACAACCATTTGCAAGATGTTGGAAAGCTATTTCATATCAAATAATGATACTGAAACAAAAAAACCTGTGATGTTCTTTGCTTGGTATATCTCCGCAACGACGAATTACCGCAAGATGCGTTCTACTTTCTGCTAAGTTTCATTTGTTGTTGTTTATACATTGTATAATGATTTGTTGTTATATTGTTTATAAAATACTGTTTGATTTTTTTTTACTATTTCTGTTGGAAATAACGCAAAAACAAATATTTCAAACTTCACACTTGAAAACTCCCATGAATTTCAGGACAACGCTTGGTTCTAGCACACTCTCTCTAGTGAACTACTCGACGGCCCTTACAGACTTTGGTATGTGTTTCGTGTTAAACACAGAAGAACTGTTTCAAGGGGATCTCATGGTACGGTCCGCAGGTAAGCAGCACTTTCTTGGTGATTAAAGGGATCTAATTTAGTAACATTGTCCAAATCCTCAAAACTTGCTTTGACCTCTGGTGGTTCTCTCATACCTTCTTGTATTCGTATTAACAATAAAAACATGGGACAGCGTGATAAAGATATTTTTGATTGAAGTGTTCAGATTTTAACTCATCCACTGGATAGTCATATTCATGTTCAAAGTCGCTGCAATGAGTCATATTTTACTACGATAAAGAACGTAGCGTAGCAGCGTTTTTTAATATGAATACAACTATGCCTAGCAAACGTCCGGATGGTCATTTTGTGAATCAACTAGAGGTGGCGACGTTTTATGAACAGCAAGGTACAAGAGAATGTAAAAGCTCACAGTGATTTGGGTTCAATTTGACATACTGGGTTCCAAAAGAATTTTATCACGTTTTCAGAGCGACGCTCACTAAAATCTATAGCATCAAATTGAATTAAATTTAGACACAGATAAGCTATCACTCTCATAATGAAGCATATCTTAAAAATTAAAAGTTTCCTTTTGCCAAAAAGGAGAAAATGTGATTGAATAACTATAGGTCACTTTTAACAAATCACAGAAACTGCTCGCTGCGAACCTCCAGGAAAGGCGGTCTATTCAGAACTTTCAATAGCTATTCATTCAACTTCAAAGCGGGTTATGTAACCACTAGACTGGCTATTGTCCGTACCGAGCTTTGTGCCCGAAAGGCAAGCAGTTTCTGTGATTTTTGAAAAATTACCTCTTGCGATTTCACCTTATTCTATTCTTTGTTAACTAAAGCAAACAATTTTTTTTTAGATGAGCTTGCTAAGGGATATTGTAGCTAGTCTATTCCCAATTATGAGTAATTGTTATGATTTGGATTTTAATGTGTGTCGCTCTGAAAAGTTGATAAGTTTCTTTTGGAACCCAGTTAGTTAATGGATCACTTTAAAGAGATCTATAACATTATTGATGTACATGTGCAAAGTGATGAATGGTTACTTAATACAATGTGTATTGTTGTGATCTGGTATGTCCACTGAGTAATTTGTGAAAATGTCATGTTAAATGAATGTTATATGGCCGAGTAATGAGTGAAAATGCAAAGTGATATTCACTAATACTCATACGGAGGCTTTACAAACAGCTTAATTGTTGTATTCAACCGCCCATGTAAACGAAACAGACAAAAAACTGCTTTGAAAATTACTATTGAGCAATACAGTTTTCGAAATTAAACCAGTCTTTCAGTTTCACCTACAATACAGATTAAATTCATCCGCATTATGTGCAAACCACGTCGCACGCGATTTAGAGTGGGTGGATATTGGATCATTTCTAGCAGGCGTAGTCCGGCACGCATGGAACTTTCCTTATAACTATTTGTGCATTTAAAGATTTTATATAAACCCTCTTATTTTGTTATTTAAACCATGTTGATCAACTAGTTTGGCAAATACAGTTCATTCCCGAAACTTTCCCTAAACTGTTTTGGGGCTTTAACCCTAATTTCCCACACAGGCAAGGCATCAGGCTTACAGATCTACATGGGCGTTAACCAATATGAGTACGTCAGTGACGAACACTTACGCAACTCGGCAGGATTTCAAGTCTACCTCTTTGAGAAAGGAACTCTACCCCAGGTCAATGATCTCGGGTTCGCCATCTCACCGGGGACCAACGCGCTAGTCGGCATCGACGTCACTAAGGTAGGTTCATATAATTATATGTATGTGTTGTTGATGATTTGTATGTGTGTATGTGTGTGTGTGCGTGTGTGTATTTTATGTGTGTGTTTGTTTGTTTATTCGTTCTACATCTTGAAGGAGGGTGTATGAACATGAATCCGGAATAATTGAAAGATGGTTCCTTATTGCTGTGTGCGCCTGACTCGAAAGTACCTGAGAGAGTTGAAAATGTGCACGTTCTGTGCTGAATTGATTGCAGAGTGTATCCGTTGACCAGTACTCTGATATTGATGAGCCATGAGCGGCAAGAAACAGGAAGTTAGCTTCATACGTTTGCTTTATAGGTTGTTCCACTTCACCTCACCTCACCCAACCATACCTCTTTCATCTCATCTCACCTCACTCTTCCCATCTCACCTCACCCAACCTCAGCTTGATATCACCTCTCCTCACCTTACCTCACCTCACCTCAGTCCTCACCTCACCTCAGTCCTCACCTCACCTCACCTCACCTCACCTCAGTCCTCACCTCACCTCAGTCCTCACCTCACCTCACCTCACCTCACCTCACCTCACCTCACCTCACCTCACCTCACCTCACCTCACCTCACCTCACCTCACCTTCCTCACCTCACCTCACCTCACCTCATCTAACCTCACCTCACCTCACCCAACCCCACCTCACCTAGCATCACCTCACCTCACCTCACCTCAGTCCTCACCTCACTCTTCCCATCTCACCTCACCCAACCTCAGCGTGATATCACCTCACCTCACCTTCCTCACCTCACCTCACCTCATCTAACCTCACCTCACCTCACCCAACCCCACCTCACCTAGCATCACCTCACCTCACCTCACCTCACCTCACCTCACCTCGCCTCGCCTCGCCTCGCCTCGCCTCGCCTCGCCTCGCCTCGCCTCACCTCACCTCACCTCACTTCACCTCACCTCACCTCACCTCACCTCACCTTACCTCACCTCACCTCACCCAACCCCACCTCACCTAGCATAACCTCACCTCACCTCACCTCACCTCACCTCACCTCACCTCACCTCACCTCACCTCACCTCACCTAACCTTACCTCACCTCACCTCACCTCACCTCACTTCACCTCAGTCCCCATCACATTACTTCACCCCACATTACCTCACCTCACCTCACCTCACCTCACCTCACCTTCCTCACCTCACCTCACCTCACCTTACCTCACCTCACCTCACCCAACCCCACCTCACCTAGCATCACCTCACCTCACCTCACCTCACCTCACCTCACCTCACCTCACCTCACCCCACCCCACCTCACCTCACCCCACCCCACCTCACCTCACCTCACCTCACTTCACCTCACCTCATCCCACCTCACCTCACCTCACCTCACCTCACCTCACCTCACCTCACCTCACCCCACCCCACCCCACCTCACCCCACCCCACCTCACCTCACCTCACCTCACCTCACCTCACTTCACCTCACCTCATCCCACCTCACCTCACCTCACCTCACCTCACCTCACCTCACCTCACCTCACTTCACCTCAGACCCCATCACATTACTTCACCCCACATTACCTCACCTCACCTCACCTCACCTCGCCTCGCCTCGCCTCGCCTCGCCTCGCCTCGCCTCGCCTCGCCTCGCCTCACCTCACCTCACCTCACTTCACCTCACCTCACCTCACCTCACCTCACCTTACCTCACCTCACCTCACCCAACCCCACCTCACCTAGCATAACCTCACCTCACCTCACCTCACCTCACCTCACCTCACCTCACTTCACCTCAGACCCCATCACATTACTTCACCCCACATTACCTCACCTCACCTCACCTCACCTCACCTCACCTCGCCTCGCCTCGCCTCGCCTCGCCTCGCCTCACCTCACCTCACCTCACTTCACCTCACCTCACCTCACCTCACCTCACCTTACCTCACCTCACCTCACCCAACCCCACCTCACCTAGCATAACCTCACCTCACCTCACCTCACCTCACTTCACCTCACCTCATCCCACCTCACCTCACCTCACCTCACCTCACCTCACCTCACCTCACTTCACCTCAGTCCCCATCACATTACTTCACCCCACATTACCTCACCTCACCTCACCTCACCTCACCTCACCTCACCTCACCTCACCTCACCCCACCCCACCCCACCTCACCCCACCCCACCTCACCTCACCCCACCTCACCTCACCTCACCTCACCTCACCTCACCTCACCTCACTTCACCTCACCTCATCCCACCTCACCTCACCTCACCTCACCTCACCTAGCATCACCTCACCTCACCTCACCTCACCTCACCTCACCTCACCTCACCTTCCTCACCTCACCTCGCCTCGCCTCGCCTCGCCTCGCCTCGCCTCACCTCACCTCACCTCACCTCACCTCACCTCACCTCACCTCACTTCACCTCAGTCCCCATCACATTACTTCACCCCACATTACCTCACCTCACCTCATCCCACCTCACCCCACCCCACCTCACCTCACCTCACCTCACCTCACCCCACCCCACCCCACCTCACCCCACCCCACCTCACCTCACCTCACCTCACCTCACCTCACCTCACTTCACCTCACCTCATCCCACCTCACCTCACCTCACCTCACCTCACCTCACCTCACCTCACCTCACCTCACTTCACCTCAGTCCCCATCACATTACTTCACCCCACATTACCTTGCCTCATTCATCCCATCACACATAACCTTACCAGAAGTCACGGCACCTCACCTAATATCACCACATCTCATCTCTCCCAAATACATCTGAAACCTTTAATCTATGACGATTTAATAAAGGACCAATACTTAATCGTTTTACCCTTTTTATATCCAGACACAGAATCTTCACCCACCTTACGGTGAATGTTCTAGCGTTGACCTCAAGTACTACGATAAGTACGGACTGCCTGAGTGTTTGATGGAATGTCACACTGACTTTGTTGTGAGCAAAATGGGCTGCAAATTATACTTCATGCCAGGTATGTGTATTAGAAAATTATTCGTTAAAGGGGTAGTTCAGTTTTGGTATAGAGGGCGATGCATGAAATACAATTTTTGTGAGATAATGACAAACTGAGTATAACATTTGAAAGAGCATACAATTTTAATGATAGAATACACTTGATATGATCAAAATCGGTTCAGAAACGGCTGAAATATCAATAAATATATATCCGATCAGAATCAATCTGGGGCCCAGATTTATTCGATGATTTTTTTTTTAATTTGAAAAATGCTTACACTTTTTCAAAAAATTTCAGAAGAGGTTTTTAAATAGATGTTGATGATCTCTCTATTTAATCATTATTTCAACAAAACATAACATGCATAAGTTTGTATGAAAAATGGTTGAAACCAATGCTTATTTTAGAGAGCGCCCTCTTGTTTTTCATGGCTCTTTTTTAATGATAACAGGCTTTTAACTTAGTCGTTTGTAATTTTCTATACCTTACGAGCATGGTGGAGTTATAACTATTAGTTTGTTGTCTAGGTTTTGGTTACTAAAGCTCAGCGTTACCAAAACTGTACTACCCCTTTAAAGTTTTAGTTTAGGGAATCCCCCTATCCCAACAAAACAAACAAATAAATGTGAACAATTACTGAAAATTACTTTTCGTGGCATAGTTAATTATGTCTAATGTTTTTAGAGAAAACAATTAATGAAGACTTGAGGTCAATAATGCGTTTTCTAATAATGAACGTTTGCTTAATATAAATAAAAGTCAATTCATGCTAGTTGGATCTAATCAAAACTTATGCCCCTTTACTGATAATGTAATAAGGGTTTGGAATACGAAATTACAAAGAGTGCTGGAATGTAAACATCTTGGGGTCATGCTTGATTGCAATCCGTACATGGGATCAGCAAAATAGACTTTAAAAGGAGGACGGCGCATGAAGATTTTTGTTTGTGTGTGAAGTTATGAAAAACTGAGTGTAAAATTTGAAAGAGCACACAATTTTAATTACATAATCAACTTTATTTGGTATAGTAGGTATATTACATTGGAATAAATGTGGGGGAGCATGTGCTTGTGTTTAACTCGTCTAAATTGTGTAACATCACTCCTTTGTTGAAAATACTACACTGGTTGCCTGTAAAACAACGTATTATGTTTAAAATAGTGTCGATTGTGTATAAGGCACTGCATGGTCAAGCCCCAAGTTATATAATTGAATTACTTTGTGGAATAGCTTATCATTTTATTTTAGAAAATTGAATCTGTTGATACATTTGTTTATGCAGGCCTTTTCTAAGTTTGTTTGTTTACATGTCTTGGTTTTGTTTGTTTTCGTTTATTTAAAATATATTTATAAGCGCAGTAGGGTATATATTTAAAGTAGCTGCGCTATCATCGTATTATTATTATTATTATTATTATTATCACATTTTATTCAATCATTAAAACAACATATCAAAAAAATGGATATCAACCAAAATGTTGTTTTTAATTGTTTTTTTTGTATCTCTCTAATACGATGATTTAAACCAAACATCACATTCACGTTTGTTGATTTAACAAAAATGGTTGAAACTTGAGGTGTCTGGAGGGCCCAATCTTGTTTTAAAAAATTAATACAACCCTGTAACTTAACTGTGTATAATATGCTTTACTACCACTCAAACATTATAGAGATATAACTTAGTTTTTAATGATAATTTGCAAGTTTTAATTACTAAAATCATGTTTGACGAAAACTGCACTATCCCTTTAAAGACGTATGAGGCAGCACATTGATAAGACGACATCACTCGTATTATATAAGACTTAAATCCAACCCCACTTTGAAAATAATAGTATGATTTGGATTAATTGATATCTTACCCAATAAAATCGCCTTCAGGTTATACAAAACAGTACTTGGTGGAAATAAGCGCTTTCATAGTGAAACTTTGTATAGGACATTTGACGTTGATCAGTTGAAAGTTCGTTCGGAAAAAACACGCTTCAGTGTTTATTTTAGATTTGTCACACAATCTTGGCCCTCCATTGTAATTTGTCTTCCATTCAATCAAAACGTCATTTTTATTACGCCATGCAAATACCCAAATTTAATTGTTAAGACCTCGCACGAACTTCATTCGAAATAGTACATTGTATGATGCCTTACATTTTTGTAATAGCCGGCATGCCAGCCCTATAAATTTGTATTATACAGTATTATTGACGTTAAACTCTTTGAAAAGGAAATAATGAAGCTTCCACTTTTACACTCACAATCAGTATAGTATGGTTCCTTAATGTTCATCATTTATCCTTTATTAATTGCTGTTCGTAAATGGTAGATTTATTATGTATACCATTTTATCTTTCTCAAAATATATTTTGTATTTGTTTTTTAATTCTACGTATCGTATGCATTCTTGTATTTCTTTGTTCACAGCCCTGCTGAAAAACTTGCTGAAAGCGGGCATTTTTACCAATTGTTTATACCGCAATTAAATGAAATATGCAAAGTAACAAAAAAGCGCATTTTTTAGATCATTAAAAAAGAAAATTATTTATCTTTCAGCATCAATTGTTTTAACGCCTTATAATACATGTTTTATACCATTTAATTAAGTTTAAACAATATATATAGTATTAATAATGTTCAATATATATAATCTTTTTTTCAGGTTCCAGTTATGATAACGATCAGCCGTTTCCCCACAGTCCCTGCATTTACAGGATGTAACCCCCTCCTGTATTCCCCGGCTCAGTCGCTTCGCTCTCTCGCCAATTTCCCGCAAAACAATTGCCACTGATATTGGCTAGTATAGAACAATATACACTTATTGAATGTGCATTTGCTAAACTATCAACTGAGATTGTTATGACGTGTCTACTCCAGTAATATTGATGAATTTAATACACGTAAATGCAATGTTTCTTGTTCAACCGATTCCAGGACCCTATCGTGAATGCAACCCGTTCGAGTACGTCATACAAGGTAGATGGACCTACGGTAAGACATGCCATTACTACACTTAGGTTATACCTACTCTATTATCATTCGTAAAAAAAAGAAAAAAAGTTTACGTTATTATTTGGCATCGTTTCTATGTATGGATGAAATGTAGCAGTCAAAGTTGAAACGCTTTCAAGCTTTCAGTGGCATAGGGTTGTCGGTCTGATTGGTTTGGAGGGGACACGCGAATTATTGTTATATACATTACAATTGTTTCTTTATTTGGTCACAGATTTCCCCTTAATGTTTGTTTTGTTATTGTTTTTGTCAGATCATCCAAGGGAAAGGGGGGATGTCCCCGCGTGACCCCCCCCCCCCCCCCCCTCTCCGTAGTTCCGCAACTCAGCTTTAGTACCATGATAACTACCTAGTCACAACTGGACCAAAACCAGAGTATTGTAACCGACATGAGTATTTACTATTCATTCGGTACAAGTAATGTATTACTAGATTGGAGAGTTTAACGTCAATAGCTCTATAATAACACCATTGATACATGCGATTCGTTCGTGTTTGTGTATTCCTTGTTCTGTTCCAGTCGATTCCTTGCGTAATACGGAGTGCTCGTGCCCAGTGCCATGTTCAAGCGTCACGTATCGCCCAAGCATCTCCTTCGCTCAGTACCCATCGAATCTCTATGGGCAAACCTTGAGCAAACAATGGTATCTTGGTACGGATTTTTTCTTGTAAGTATACCCCATCAATTTGATATTTTGTGTTCTTTAATATGGAGGGCGCTATTCAAAATATACCGGTGCGGGGTGTGGTAGCGGAATCAGTCCGGCCGCGGAATAAAACTGGGCGGACAAGATCCACGCGCGGATTTTGTCCGACTTGCCAATATATTAGAATGGCAGCATCTTTGACACTAGATGGCAGACTATTCCACACACTAGGCAAACGACGTGATGGCGAACAAAAAAGAGATTGTGTTCTAGAAGTTAGATGCTGAAACGTCAAACTGTCAGGGTGTCGAGGATTCACAATTATGTTTCCACGAGAGCATTGCACATTCACACACATTAGATAGACATTTGAAGGAAAATGAACAAAGGAGATAATCTCTCCTTGATGACAAAGTAAACCAATTGAGAGCTTTAAGTCTATCAGCATAGGCCATCTCACCCCTCATCTGTTTAAGTGCTATGCGCGTAGCTGTCCGTTGAACGATAGTTTACTTTGTATTGTCCATATTACCTAAGGTATATTCGAGCATGCGTGTTTCAAATATTCTGATCACAACATGACCAAAATGCATGTATGATTTCAATAAACGTGATTGCATTCCATGACACACCCATATACCGATGTACGTTATATGAAACGTGTCAATATATAATCTCACACGTCCTTGCTCACCATTTTAATCAAGAATTCAACAGCTTCTGGATGAAGAACTGTTATTATGTACCGGGATCTGTACAAAAAGAAATAATACATTACACGATGTTTGGCTTGAAAATGAACGGATAAAACAGATTTTATGATGTTTTATACAATACTGAATTTGTTAGTGACTTATGCGAAACGATAGCTTCTAGAAAATTCAGCGTAATTTACATGCTCATGCACAGGCCCGTAGCCAAGGGGGATGCGTTGGGTGCGTACACCCCCCCCCCCCCCCCCCCCCCCCCCACACACACACATTCATAAAGGTCCACTTTTTATCGGTCTCGGTCATCTAAAGCAGTGGGTCTCGGATCATGCAGTCTCGGTCCCGATTTGGCAATTATTTACCTCGGTTGGAAATCCCGGCAAAGGGAATGTGTTCATAAAAATGTCTGTCTCAAATACAATACCATAATTATTATAGAAGCTGCAGACCTTTATGGACACCACTATATGGTTATACACAATCAAAGTGATTCGTGAGCTTTGTGCTGTAACCTGTTTTTGGTGTTTTCCAACTACAGAATACTAGTAGTGATCATTTCCGTGACATAAATTGTCTTAATTCAAAGAAGTTATAACATAAGCGTTACATCATAACTTGAGCATACACTTTTAATGACAGAATAAACTTTATTTGATCAAAATCGGTTCAGAAATGGCTGAAATATCCATAAACATATTTTTTAGAGAGCGCCCTCTTGAGTTTTAACGGCTATTTTTCTAATGATAACTGGCTTTTTACTTAGTCATTTCTAATTTGTTATTCCTTTCGAGCATTTTGGAGTTATACATATTAGCTTGTAATGTAATGGTGCAGGTTTTGGTTTCTAAAATTCAGTTTGACCAAAACTGTATTCTCTTTACCAAAACTCAACTATCCCTTGAATATGAATATGACAAGGTACGAGAGAACTACTAGAGTTCCAATTAAGTTTTGAGGATGTGGATAATGTTAGTACATGTTTTAAAGGGGACGTTTCCCCACATACTAAAGTGGATTGAATGAAAGGAGAGCGATTTTAGAAGCCCGACCGCGAAAGGTTGAGCAAAATTGGAATTTCTATTCAAAAGTTACGATTTTGTAAATTTTTTGTTTGCTGTCTTCTGTAGATGGCAATGTGCCAATATTTGTGATGCCACAGAAGAACAACCTTCCACTGCTTTTGTACATATACATGTATTTGCATATTATTTCATTCTTCTTGGATATCACTAACCCTGCTGAGGAAGATTTGCTATTAGTGCGTGTAACATCAACTCTTCTCTAACATATCTGAGTATAAAAGTTTAGGAAAGATACATTTTCATGAAAAGTGAAATTTTGTAAAAACACAAAAACAAACATTTACAGTTCCGATAGAGTTGTTATTCTATGACATCACATATTTAGCAAAAATCCAACTAAGAGGGCAGCATACCAATATTTTAATCAAAATCATAATTCTTGATTGGATCATCAAAATCTGTTCAAACATGTTATGTACTGATGATTGGCCCCTTTCCCTATCTAAAGCGTATATCCAATATTAAGTCGTCGTTATGGGTCATTTTTCAGAGTTGGCTGTACAATTTTCAACAAAATTTGGCACAGAGGCTCACCACGCCATACTCCGTCCAACGTCATTGGTTACACGCCAATCGATGCATGTGCTCCACCAGGAAGGGGTGTCAACAAGCAATGTCCACTCTTTCGTTGGAACATCGCAGGTTACGGTCTGTAAAATCCTCAGACGTCATCGAGAAGAGGGTCAATTAAAGCCACGGGAATCTCTAGGACGTCCACGATTGACCACCAGGATAGATGTTCGCAAATTGCTTAACCTGTGCCGTAGAAACCGGAAATTCCAAAAAGGAGCCTTCGCCGTCTATGAAGAAAACACCCCTTCCTGGTGGAGCACAAGCATCGTTTGGCGTGTAGCCAATGGCGTTGGACGGAGTATGGCCTAAAGAGCCTCTGTGCCAGTTTTGGTTGAAAATCTTACAGCCGACTCTGAGAAATGACACATAATGATAACTTGTTGAAGATACGTTTTAGAGAGGGAAATGGGCAATCATCGAAGGTCCTGCCTTTCAAAGCTCAAAACAAAAGGCTAAATTAATTAATGCAAATTCATGCAACCATTTATCGTACATTGGTAGTTTGGAAACATTATATAATCATTATTTTGGGTCTAAAATGATTGATTAGGCGCAAAAAACAGGAAAAAGAATGAAGTTGGATCTAAAAAAAAAATTTCCAACTTTATGACCAACAGTGTAAATAATAATTATATTGAACCAGATATAAATTTAAAAATAGTTTAATAACACATTTCCCCTAAATCTAGACATATGCTAGTGTGCCACTCA